>ML270406.1:12277-83967 GCA_005239495.1 Nicotiana undulata | reverse complement strand
TTATGCACGAGGGGACATTCCGTGCCGAGTGTTATTATATACGCACGAGGGGACATTCCGTGCCGAGTGATTGTGAGGTTATGAACGAGGGGACATTCTGTGCCGAGTGTTATTATATACGCACGAGGGGACATTCCGTGTGGAGTGATTGTGAGGTGCCCGGTGATCACTGACGGTCGGAGCATCTCATCAGTTCATACATGAGACATCGAGGTAGACCTGCAGACGTTTGTGGGACTTGGCATCACCTTCTACTCTTCACTTTCATCTCGGTCTTACTTTATATTTCAAAGACAGTCCTATGTACTTATTTTCAGACCTTTGTTTTATTAATCTCTTAGACAGTTCGTGATATGTGACAATAGTTCTGGGATTTGTATATGGGTTTTATTTCTAAAAAACCTATGTTATATTTTGGTTATTTGTTAACCTTCACATTGCGGACCATCGATGCCTTAGTTATCTTGTTCATTTTAGTTGTTAATGAGTTTTATTTAGTTCAAACGTTGGCTTGTCTAGCGGGTTCTCCATTAGTCGCAGTCATGGCCCGAAGGTGGGATTTCGGGTCGTGACAATGGGGGATGGATATCGTCGGACCACTACCAACTGCACCAGGTAAAGCCAGATTTATTATGTTTATGACTCACTGTTTCTCTAAATTGGTGGAAGTGCATGCCTTCAAGAAGATAAGAGAAAAAGAAGTTATCAACTTCATATGGGACCATGTCCTATGCCGATTCGGGATCCCCTCCGAGATAACCTCTGATAACGGAAGGCAGTTCGTAGGGGCCAAAGTAAAAAAATTCCTCGAGGACCACAAAATAAAAAGGATCCTATAAACGCTCTACCATCCATGCGCCAACGGCCAGGACGAATCCACAAACAAAACCATCATTCAGAACTTGAAGAAGAAGCTGGAAAGTGCAAAGGGAAAAAAGAGGGAAATGTTGCCCGAAGTCCTGTGCGCGTATCGAACAACTCCCAAGTCAAGCACGGGGGAGATGTTGTTCTCTCTAGTATATGGGTTCGAAGCTTTAATATCGGTCAAAGTGGGGGAACCGAGCGCCAGGTTCCAGCATGCTACGGAAGATTCAAATAATGAGGCCACGACCGTGGCCCTCGAGATACTGATGGGAAACGGGAGGCCTCATTGGTTCGGATGTCCGCACAAAAATAAAATAATCGAGAGAAACTATAACAGGAGAGCAAACCTCCTACACTTTGGAGTCGGGTAATTAGTCCTAAGAAAGGTCACCTTGAACACTCGAAACCCTAATGAGGGGAAGTTAGGACCAAGATGTGAAGGGTCGTATCGTAACCTAGGAATGATTCGCAAAGGATCATACAAGCTCGGCACCATGGAAAGTGAGCAACTCCCGAGCAATTGGAACATATCCATGCTCAAACGCTACTACTGCTGAGGTGATCTTATGACCCCATCTCTTTTTATTTTCCCAAAAGCTAATCTCCTACAGACATCCGGCGGAGGACACATCCGCCAATTTCAAAGAGCCCCTGGATCGGCAGATGCGTTGCACTCTTTTCCTTCAATCGGGTTTTTATCCCCCAAAAGGGTTTTTTACCGACAAGGTTTTTAACGAGGCAACATTTATGTGTCCACCAGAAGGAAATTTTACATGCATTCAAGGCTTCTCTCTAAGTAATCCCAACCATTAGAGGGGATTGCCCCTAGAGGTTGCCCCATAAAACAAGTCGAAGTGAGCCGAAGAGGGTTTTTGCAGGGAAATGATGTATCGGGCCAAACGGTTAAATGAACCGTGCCCGCATAGGAGGACCGAGCCCTTGACGGCAAAAATATGTATGCTTGTGGCAAATAAACAAAGGAGTACGTTATCATCAAACACTTTACAAACTCCGAAAACGGCTATCACTGAAACTCAAAATATCAAGGCTCGAGGCCGTAAAACCCCAAGCGGGTAACCTCGAGTGTATTCAAAAGTTGTAAGTCCTACGGGCATGACCAAGATCACTAGACCCCAAGTGAGTGTGTCTGAATAACAAGGCATTCCCGACTTCAAAGTCAAGGCTATATATTCGAACTTCTAAGACCCCTAAAAAGGCATACCCTCGGATATAGATGTGGAGGATATGATACTCGGGACTAAAGGCTTCAGCTAAAGCGACTCTGATCGGCAGGCTACGACCGAACTATCAGAACTCGGGGATGACCGGCTGTTGCGATGAAATCAAATCCTTCGAAGTTATATCGAAAAGAACCGATTATAATCATACTTTTGATGTAAGCTAGAGCTTCAAACATTTTCATGTCGTCTCGTAAGAAAGAGTTTCAAACATTTTCATGTTGGCTCGTAGGGAGAAGACTCCCAAGGGGCTCGTTTGTCACGACTCGTAATCAAGATCACCGTCGAAGAATCAGGCGAACGCGAAAAGCCTAAAATAAGTCTTTAAGCGATGGGAATAGCCATGCTAAAGACTGGCTCAAATTGATTCTGAAGAAACCCAAGGGTGGATATCCTCGAGACGAAACCCGACTCAAAGACTAAACCCGGGACAAGTTAAATTAAATGTCACCTAAGAGCCTTGAAGCCAACGCAAAAGTCCTACGGGCTAATTCAAAACTTAAAGGTTCGATGAAGCCCGAGCCATAACCCGGCTTGGGGACTGAGCCCGAAACAAGTATCTAAAGTTGCCTGAGAGCCTTGAATCCTGCGCACGAGGCCAACGGTTTAATTCAAAACTTAGAGGCCATCAACGGGCCATCACTTCTACACAGAAGCCGAGGCACGAATCTCCACCGAAATAGAGGCAATCCTAGCTCAGGAAGAGGACCCAAAGTTTTATGGAGCATGATATTGAACATGTCGCAGGCTCGATATACGGGCTAGTCACTAAAGCCATACATACAAATTTTTAAAGGAGGGACAGAATAAAAACCAGCATCGGACCAAAAAAAAGGATGTTCTTATATTAATAGAAGGTGTTTACAAATCCCACAAGGGATCTTTACACAACGACTAAGAAGCGTAAAACAGAAACCAAAAGCCTAATCTACAGATGAATGTCTATTCCTCAGGGACACGCCCTTGAGGACCCACACATAAGGGGCCTCATTTCAACCCCCTCAAGCAGTGTCTTCGGGCCTCCCTCTTTTTAAAGAGGCAATGGGAGGACAACATGTTCCTCCTCCTCCTAAGAGTTTCCTCTTTTGGTGGGCTCGTCAGCACCACTATTGGGAAGCCACTTTGTGAGACATTGAACCGATGAGGGGTGCAAAAGCCAATGGATATTGCCTCCTCGCCTCCCGGGAGGCAAGAAGGGCGAGGTACCACATCCGATTGTATTTAAGGGAGATAACCACTAGTACAGATCCTTTAAACTTTCAAGCAGGGAAGGGCACTCGATGCCAATCTCTTATCTCCTCGGGCTGATACAAGTAGTAACAAAAACAACAACAACAACCCAATATAACCCCGGTTAGTAGGGGAGGACTTTGAGAAGGAAGTTATGGCCAGGACCAAAGGTTCACCGCCAAATAACTTTGCAAACATAGCTTTTCACCATAAAGACCGAAAAAATAGAGATATATGTGGAGAAGGAAAATGATCAAAGGCTGCTAAAGTAAGGATGAATGAAGTTTGAAGGTAAGGCAACCCCCTATTTATATAAAGTCAAGAATCTTACTAACTACGCAATCAATGCTTTTTGGGGAAATCATTCAGCGGCGCAATCATCGCCCATCTTAAAAAAAGAAAGAGGTGGTGTAATCAATGCTCCTGAAAGGACGGTCCGATGGGGCATTTTGAATCTCTTGATAAGTTTGCGTCACGAGTATGATGTCATCATGAAGGGCCCGAACGGATTCGCATCAGGGTCATTTCTCATCATTTAATTATAAGAAATGCAGGGACTATTTGTGTACGGCTAAAATTGAGATGGCCAATTTTATGTTCATTTAGATATTCGGTGGCTTATTTGCATAAGGTCCCAAGTGTGTCCCAAGGTCCGTCCTCGAGTATCCCTCGTCTCAGGCTTTGAGGTAGTGTGAGCTCGGGGTTGACATGAGGAAACAACACGAAGATTGATGTAGACAGCCCTGCTACAAAGTACGAATTTGTACCTAGACATTAATTGGCTGAATCAGTCATGATCTTTGTAATAAATGTCAATGTACTATACTGAGATCCCCCTTCCTATATATAGAGGGCCCTAGTCATTTTGTAAAAAGGAGACACATTAATACAAGGCACAAGAACATTCTCTATTTCTCTCAACTAGCTTATTTACTCATATTTATTGCTTTTCATTCACTGTTCTTCATAAATAGCTCATTATTGATCATAAATAGCACACCACAAGGCCTGTAAATCTATTATAGCTTCACCGATGATTCAACATTAGCTCCGAACCTCGGTCCCAAAGGCCCTCGAGGCTAGTATCGAGACTTCGACTTAAGGCGCTCCAGTTTGCTTTTCTTAAGCCTTCTAACAATTTGTGCTCAATTATATCCTAATGCACCTTATATAAACTACGTAATAACTAGTACTAAGATAAATCACATATTTTTAGAACCACTTAATCAAATATAATTGTAATTACCATTTTCACGGTAAACAATGTTGCCTTACATACTAGGTACTTTATTTCGTGTCGACGTCCCTTTTACCGGGGATGCTACATTTCATGCGTGTAGATTCAGACAGACATACGAGTAGACCTCCTTAGTAGGTGCTTCCCGAGTTCTTCTTGATCGGTAAGCTCCACGTCCTTCAGAGTTGCCAGTTCTGGAGTTTTGTGTATATCTTGTGTGTATATGTATATATGTTATGAGTAGGTCGGGGCCCTATTCTGATCATAGTACATCCATCAGTAGAGGCTTGTAGACATATCCTGTCAGTTAGTGCAGTATGTTGGGATTGTAAGCCTTGTATGTATATTTTGTTGGGTTGCCAGCTATAGTAGTTATGACAACCTTGTCGGCCCAGCTTTATATTGATGTTTAGTCAGCATTCACCAATTATCTTGTAATGTCGCCCTTAGTCGCAATTTGGTACGCAAGAATAGGTGAGGCGCCGGGCGCCGGTCTCGCCCCCATGGTTTGGGGCATTACAAAAGTGGTATCATAGTAGTTCTGTCCTGGGAGTCTACAAGCCGTGTCTAGTATAGTCTTGTTTATTGGTGTGTCGTGCACCACACTTATAAGCAGGAGCTACATGGAATTTAGGATTGTCACTCTTTCTTCTTATTCTAGGTCGTGTGGTAGAGCTCAGTTGTAAGAACTCAATTTCTGGAACACTATCTTATTCATAATACGACGATACCTACATCCAGAAAGACGGTTGATAAGAGATATAGATGTGTAAGCGTTGAGTTAGAGGAACTCATTTTTTGCATCATGCTTATGATGGATAAATATAAAGTATTCAGCAGATCACGTGTATACTAAGTTGTGTAAGCTTCTTGATAAGGATCCCTAAGGCAATAATGCCTATCCACTCTTATGGTAACAATGAATAAGAAAATCGGAAGATAGACACAAGTTTCAGCAAGTAAAAGAAGCAAGGTGAAGAAGGGTACGAGGTACCTAATTAATGAAGATTATCAATATTTACAATTCAAGCAGATAAATATAAGCATTTTGAGTTACCTTCAATTGTAACAGAGGTATGTACAATTTCCCACACCCATCTCATTTATGCCTTATGGAAGATAAATGAAGTAGTATAAGAGAAGCAGGATATGAGGATCCGACTGAGGTTAGAGTGACCCAAAATGGTGGATGGATTGTCTGCGTTAGTTGACATTTCCGAAGGATGTTGCAAATATGCTAATAGATCTCCTTATGAGACACCCAGATGGTGCACTCAAAATAGTTCAACTAGATATGAGTACTACAAAGATAGGCACTGGAAGCCTTGAAGGGATAAATATTACCTTATTATGGCTCATGTACCTAGTAGAGAAAGAATGTTAGGAAATTGGAAGAGTCAGTGGATGAAGCAAGGGGAGCTAAAAGCAAAAGAGTGTCTTGTTGATGTTTTCAAAATAATGTTAGCGGGAAATAAGAAGAGAGTTAATGAAGCATTATGAGTAAGAAGAGATACATGGATGACGACGGTAGACCAAAAAGATGACACTATTACAGAGTCTATAGTCAAGTGAAAGAAAATACGGGAGGTGACAGGACTTGAGACAACAAACAATGTATAGGCGATAAAGTCATATACTCATTTCGAGAAATAAATCTGTGACTCCAATTCGACTACCTGTAGGAAAAGTTAGATCCCAGAATAATAGAAACCAATATGGGATGGTGAACAAGATATACTAAACATAAATTAGGGCCTGAGTAAGGTGATAATGGTTGACATCGTGACAAATTCAGAATTCGTTCCGGCAATAATAGAATGGAATACAGAAGAAGATTCATGAGAAATTCAGAGAATGGTCTATCAGGAAGACTATTCCCTAAAGCAAGCAATGTGAGTGAAGTTTAGCTTAAGCGACTGTATGTGCCGGTTATACTAAGTGTCACCCTCGCGAGTAAATTTGTTAACCCACTACTACAAAAAAGCCCTTTAGCGGCAATACAAAACGGCTTTAGCGGCAATAATAATAGCCGCTATATTTTACCAGCCATCAGGGTTTTGCCACTGATGCCGGGGTCGCCAAAGCCTTTAGCGGCTTTTCTAGCAAAAGCTGGTAAAAGGTATGGTTTATTGGCGCTAAAAAGTATTATCTTTAATGGCAATTGTTTGCGGCAATTATAATGGCTACTAAATCCAATCCAAAACGGACAACTATACCTTTTTAGCATCTATCTTTGTAGCCGCTAAATTCAAACTAATTGCCGCTAAAGGTTCGCAGCTCTAACGGCAATTGTTTGTGGCAATTATAATGGCTACTAAATCCAATCCAAACGGCTAATTATACTTCTTTACCATCCATTTTTATAGCCGCTAAATTCAAAATAATTGTCGCTAAAAGTTCACATCTCTAATGACAATTGTTTGTGACAATTATAATGGCTACTAAATACAATCCAAACGGCTAGTTATACTTCTTTACCATCCATTTTTATAGCCTCTAAATTCAAAACAATTGTCTCTAAAAGCTTGCATCTTTGACGGCAATTATTTTGTTGCAATTTAAAAGGCAATAGTACTCCTTAAAACATATTAGTTTGCCCTTTAGCGTCCATTTTAATAGCCAATATGTTTAACTAAATTGACGCTAATAATCTATAGCTTTAAAAGTCATAAGCAATAATAGAAATAATTTGGCCACAATTAATAATAGTTACTACATTTGTATAGAATATGACCCAAATAATAATATATAAATATTAATTCAAAAAAACATAATATATCTCATTAAATCCTAACAAACAAAAGGAAGTAAGAATCAAAAATATTAATATCACAGTAACTTAAAACATAATAATATATTGTTTGGACTAAATAGCAATGTCGTCATTGTAATAATTCAAAATGATGGTCTTCAAATGATTTCCGCAACTTTTTATTATTTTGAAATCTTCCAACCGCTAAATTATCGAACATCATATTGTATGACTTGAAATTATAAAATAATTGTGTTAAAGGAGAAAGTATAAACATGAAGTGTTGAAACAGGAGACTAGTGTTATAGCTAACAATGTAGATTTTATAGCTACCAGTGCATTTTCTTTTGCATGTTCAAATGAATTTCATTCTTTCTCACAGATTCCTAGTTCAGGAGCTACTAAACCTCGACAAGTCAAACTCTTAATCTAAGGATTAGAATTGCTAAAGAAAACCACAGGTTGAGTTGACATAAGTTACTCAACCTATATACGTACAGTGAAGTTTCTATAGAGTTTTATGGTCATAAATAAGGACAGATAATATAGCATGGTGCAACACATTCATGCTTAGAGAACTTAATAGACCAAAATCACATACATAGATAAAGGAACTTATTCAAACAACAAAGTTTCAAACTCAAACAATTATGTTCATATAGATTCAGCACCACAATTGATCTAAAACTCCAAAATTGAAGAACTTGTGCTCATCTCATTCATAGAGATACAAGTTTTAAAAGGAGAATATGATTTGACTCCATGACTTTGAACATGCATTTGAGTATCCCTTAATGAATATGATTTGTTGCTTTTCATTAGGGTACTGAAAATATCCAACGCCTAGTGCTTGACATGCGACTGTTGAAGGAATTCAATATGTTGGTTCAAATCTAAGTGTAAATGACGCTAGACACAACCGTTCTATTTATCCTGCAGGTGAGAGATCGCTGGTGGTGAGTGACGTCAACTCACAAAAGCGACGGAGGTTAACTGTTTTCGAGCTGTTCACAAATGTCTTTTCAGAAATTTCAAATGGTGTACAGTTTGAACTTGATGCATTTTCAAAGATGAAGAGACTGAGAATTCTACAACTTACTGATACAAGGTTCACTGGAAGCTATAGTTGGTTACCTAAGAACTTATGATCACTTCATTGGCGTGGATTTTATTTGAAATCCATTCTGAAGCACATGTCGATGTGCTTGCAACCTTGTATTCTCATCCAACTCAAATACATCTACTCCACCGTACAACTCCCAAACAGTTGAAAAAAGACATTCTTCTTTACTAATCTCATGTTCAATCTCATCACTGCATTTTCTTGAACAATAAGACCTTGAATCTCTACCCTCCAAATATTGTGAGCAAAATGTCATACACTCATTTGCTATGTATGCTTCTGCTATCGAACCTTCTGTACATGCACGATTACGAACATATGATTTTAAAGTACCCAAATGCCTATGAAATAAAATAATGGTATTAGTTTGATATTATAATATTTAACAACTAAATATATATAATTAAGTTTCAGTGTTATTCTTTATACCTCTCAATTGGGTACATCCAGCGACAATGTACCGGCCTCACATGTTTAGCCTCAGTTGCCAAGTGAATTACTAAATGTATCATAACAGTAAAGAATCCTAGAAGGAAAAGTTTCTCCATAGTAGACAAAGTTTCCGGAATTTTTTCTTCAAGTAACTTTAACTCTTCTACTTTTAGTTCTTTGCTACACAGAACACGAAAGAATGTGCATAGTTTAATTAAAATGGAACTAACTCTTTTATCTATTGATCTCCGCAAGGCAAGGGGGAAATGTTCTTGCATTATAACACGGCAATCATGAGTTTTTAACCCAGATATCTTTCGTTTGCGAATGCATCGTGAGATATTAGACGCATAGCCATCTGGAAACTTGGCATTTTGTAGTACTTCATAAAACAACTCTTTTTCTTCTTATGACATTGTGAAAAAAGTAGGAGGAATATATGCTCTCCCACTAGCTCGATATTGAGTCCATAAACTTGGTCTTATTATCATCTCCTTCAAGTCCAATCGAGCTTCTAAGTTATCTTCAGACTTTTTACCAAGATCCAATAATGTATAAATTAAGTTATCACACACATTCTTTTCTATGTGCATCACATCAAGATTATGGCGCACCAAGTTAGACTTCTAATAAGGAAGATCGAAAAAAATACTCTTCTTTCTCCATGTGTTTTTCATCACTCCACTTAGCCCTTCACTCGACTATCCGAGAGTAAATTTTATATCTTTAACTTGATTCAACACAAGTGACCCAGACACTGGACAAGGTGCATGTCTTGTTTCTTTAGTACCATCAAACGATTTTGCATCATCTGATATTTGTGTCCTGACTTCAAGAAGCGCCGATGCCCCATGTAACAAAACTTTCTGCCGTGTTTGAGCCTTCTGGAATGAGTGTTTATGTTACAAGAAGGGCATGCAAACCGACCATAAGTGCACCATCCAGAGAGAGTACCATATGCTGGAAAATCATTTATAGTCCACATAAGAGCTGCTCGCATTTGAAATATCTCCTTAGCAGAGGCACCATATGTTTCTATCCCATTATCCCATAATTCATTTAACTCTTCTATTAAAGGTTGCAAAAAGACATAAATATTATAGCCAGGAGCTTTTGGTCCAGGAATAAGTAAGGACAAAATGAAGAACTCTTGTTTCATGCACATCCATGGTGGAAGATTATATGGCATTAAAATCACTGTCCATGTACTGTGTACAGTTCGCATTGTGCCAAATGGATTAAACCCATCAGAAGCTAATCCTAGGCGCACATTGCGAGGATCTCCAGCAAATTCAGATATTTACTATCAAAAATTTTCCAACCTTCAGAATCTACAGGATGACGTAGAACTCCATCTTTGTTGCGCTCTTCATGATGCCATCGCATTGCTTTAGAAGTTTTCGAAGACATAAATAATCTATGTAGCCTTGGTTTTAAAGGAAAATACCTTAGGACTTTGGCTGGAATTTTTCTAACATCATTTTTCCATCTAGAAGCCCCATAAACTTTGCATTTATTAACATTCTTATTAGCAAACTCTTTCCTAAAAATCATGCAATCGTTAGGACAAGCATGAATTTTTTCATACTTTAAGCCCAAGCCTTCAACTATCTTTTTGGTCTCATAGAAAGAATGAGGCAATTTTTCTCCTTCAGGAAGCGCATCTTTCAATAGTCCAAGCAAAGAATTAAAAGATTCATTTGACCGTTTGAACATGCATTTTATATGATACATATGCAGCAAAAGGGAAAGTTTGCTAAACTTCTTACATCCAGGATATAGTTCTTCATTTGCCTGCTTCATGAACCGTTCAAATTTATCCACCTCTGGATGAGATTGATTTCCAGATGGATGAGCAGTATTCTCTTGTATGTTTTGCTCCATGCCACAACTTTCACTAATGTCAGTATCCATGAACTGTGTAACACCTCCAAATGCATCATGTATCATTCCTCGCATATCATCGCCCCTTAGAGTTTATTGGTTGCGATTATTTTCTCCAGCATTGTTTGATCCCGTTAGAGACTACCCATGAAAAAACCAAGTATCATATGATGGTATAATACCATTAATCACAAGATGATCATATGATGTAGCCCGATTTACTTGATGTATAAGCACACACTCTATACAAGGACATGCAATTTTTTCTCCAGGTTGTTTTCCAGAAAAGGCATGATTTAAAAAATCCTCTACCCCATCCAAATATTCTTTACATAGTCTATCACAACACATCCATCTTTTATTTCTAGAATTGTCCATGACATTCAAGATATTCCTTTCTTTTCTGTAATTACTGCAAGAGCTACATATTTGTTAGTAAAAAGGAGAAATTAATTAAAAAGGTAGTTCAAAATATAATAATCATCCTATTAGTAGGTAATTGATAATCACTTAAAGATCAAACAAAAGAAATTTAAGGTCTATAATAATCCACACTTGATCTGTTCAAACTTTCAACATGCTATACATGCTTGCAGTTTCCTCGATGCAAAAGATAACTCTGTTTGATTACTCCAAATTTCTTGGATCGTCTCCTCGACTTTATCTGCTTTATAAACAGCGCACTGCACTGCCTCTATTTTTGTTAATTCAGATTTTTAATTATATGCCAAATTTTAGTCCAGTCTTTACATTTATATGCCAAATTTTTCGCTCCACAGAATAACGTTTGAACCCATAAATTAGCTACATTAAACATCATCCTAATCAGCAAGATACTTGTCATTTCTTCAACAAATTTATTACTGTGAGTATCATGATGGGCAATCCAATGAAGTCCTCCATTTAAAAATATACCAAATATTCTAAAAGAGCAATGTAAGATAGCACCTTTGAACTCTAAAATATTTTGCCAAGAATTAGTTCTTAGACGATAAGAGTAAACCTCACTCAAAACACCATACTCAATATCTTTATTTTTCGCAATCACTTAAACTTTGTAATCATTTTGACACTCACTATAACAAAAACCACAAGCCCAAGGATATGAACGAGGTATATCCCTCGGGTAAAAGGGAAACTTTTTCAACTCTTTCACTTTTCTTGTATCTTTAAATTCATTAAAAATACATACCAACCCATCACATGAACCGGAAATAAGGGCAGTCAGGCACACTAAGCTCCTGCTATACGTGGGGTTCGAGAAAGGGCCAGACCACAAGGGTCTATTGTACACAGTCCTTACCTTGCACTTCCTATAAGCATAATCATCATGCTCAATAGAGATAATGGGAGATTTTTCATACTTAAATGTGTTAAGAGAGCAAGTGTGAAATTTTTTCCAATCAGTGATAATAAAAAGCCTATGGTTTTCGGGGACAGGTGATAGTTTAGGTAGGCAACTAACAAAGGTTGCATAGTTTAGCGAGTTTTAGGGTATTAACTCTTTTAAAGTGCTAACATAAGTTTCTTTACAGTGAAGTTTCTTAACATTCCCCTCCATACTCTGTAAAATATGTTCATTTAACTTTATACTCTTCGCTGCTAGAAATTAAACTGCTTTTAATGTCTTATCTATGCATGTGTTCTCAATATTCCTGGTAAGTGATACATTATAATCGGTAGTTCTCTCAAAGGCTCGGCTTATAAATGTTCCTTTGTTCTTAAAAACCACTGAATCAAACAAGATATATTCAAAACCAGAAGGCTCGGCTTTACAGGACAACTGGTTTTAGTTTTTGAAGCATGGGATCAAAGTGATTAAACGAGAGTTTGTTGGAAAAGTCAACGCCAATTTAAACAATCAAGCATCATCAAACAATCGTAAATAAATCTATATAAACAATCAATCAAAAAGGATCCATTGTAAAACAATCAATATAATCAATCGAGCAGTGTCAAGCATCAATCCATTGTAAATCAATCAAAATAAACAATCGAGCAGCATCAATCCACCGTAAATCGATCAATCCATATAAAAAATTGAGCAGCATCAATCAAAACTCTATTGCAAAACGATTGCAAGCAACCAATTTAACAGGGGAAGAAGAGAAATTAACAGTGGGAAAAAGAGAAAGTCAGAGGAACGCAAGAACTTACCTGGAAAATAATCGAACCTTGATGAAATTCACCGCGAACTGGAATTGAAGTAGCAACAATTTAGGTTTTCAGAATATTGATCAGCATCAAAAAAAAATTGAGCAGCATCAATCAAAAATCCATTACAAAACGATTGCAAGCAACCAATTTAACAGGAGAAGAAGAGAAGGTCAGAGGAACGCGAGAACTTACCTGGAAAATACTCGACGACCTTGATGAAGTTAACCGCGAACTGGAATTGAAGCAGCAACAATTTAGGTTTTCTGAATATTGACGGTATCCCTTTCTATTAAAGGAAATATGTTTTCCTAGTTCCTACGCGTTTCTAATTGGAGGGAACGATAAATCCGCAAAATATTTGGAGGGAACGATGTTTTTCTTTTTGTGAAGAGTGAAAAGTTAAAATAATAAAAAATTTAAATTAAGGCTCTAAAATGTTCTGAACTCTTAGCAATTTCGAGCTATTTTTATAAATATGGAAAATTGAACAAAAATTAGGAATATGATAATGGTTCTAGCTCATATGAGCATTTTATCAAGCACTAGGTGTACATTAAGGTTTCAAGGCCCTTTTATGGAGGATTCCTTCATCCCACAACCCATTCTTTACTATTTTTTGGCTAAAAAATCTCCCTACGTCATATGATCAATGACGCATGAAAAATAAGCCACTCCCATACCCATGAATTATCATACTAATTGCCCATTTCTAGTTAACTTTTGAAATTAAGAGATAGGGAGTACAATCTTATCTCTAGGATGAAGACCTAGTGTGCTTCCCTTGTTAATTCCCCCAAGATTTTGAGTAAGAATTGGGGAATAATTGATTGAGCAACTCTCTCCCTCTCTTGAGCCTTTTCTCTCTCAAAATATCAAGTTCTCCCTTCAGAAATGGTCCATAGCGTCTAAATAATAGAATGGGGTCGGGTTATAAAAACCAAAAAAAAAAAAATCCCCGAACATGATTTGCAATAGCATATGCGGCTGCATAATGCTTATGCATTACGCAAATGGGATACAAAATGGCCCTCCGAAACAGGGCTGGTCTTCCCCACTCTACGGCCATTATGCGGTCTGGAGACTTGTTTTGCGATCGCATAATGTGCTGTAGAACCTCCCTCTAAAAAATTTCAAAGAGGGATCTACGATCGATGTGAGGCTCGTGAAATCACTCTATGGTCGCATAATTGGTCGTGAAATAAAATGGCCCAAATCAATCCTCACCCTGCGGCCATTTTGCAGCCCGTAGATTTATTCTGCGGCCTCATAATGGGCCGCATAAGTGCCTTTCCTGCCAAACATTTTCCTTCAACTTCTCAGTGCACTATTCAACCCAAAAACACGTACCTCTAATATCATTAACACATACGCCTACCTCAGCACTAGGAAACCCCGAGTTTTAGCTTTTATGGGGCCTTACATGAATGAATATGGCTGAGTATGTAATTGCAATTTAAGAAAATAACTCAATAGCAAAGATGACCTCAGTGGGTCCTAACAAAATAAGAATATAGCCTAAACATGTTTCTAACATGATTCTTAACTCAATTTCTCTAATATCTAGAAATTTTATGGATACAAACAATATTAGGTAACTACACAGTATCATATAATCAATCGAGTCATAATTCACACGGTGCATGCCCACACCCCTATCACCTAGCATGTGCGTCACCTCAACACCAAACACATAACAATATGTTCAGGGATTCATATCCTCAGCACCAAGTTTAGAAGTGTTACTTACCTCGAACAAGCCGAACCCAATACCGAGCAAGACAAACTATACTCTAAAAATGCCATCCCGAGTGTATTGACCACTGAATGACTCGAAACTAGACAAAAAAAACTCAATAACATCAAATAATGCCATAAGAAAGAAACCCAATCGATAAAAGTCGAATCTTTAATCAAAAGCCCAAAGTCAACCAAAAAGTCAACAAAAATCAACGCCAGGCTCGCCTTTGATTTTAAATACAAGCTTGCTCGAGCGAAGCCCGAACTAATACAAGTTCACGCGAACAAAAACATACTAAATCGAAGTCCAATAGCTCAACCAATTCCCCAAAACATTGCTCTTGGGTGTTCGTAACCCAAGAGTCCAACACACACTAGTTGGGTCCCATAACTCCAAAAAATACTCCTCCAAAACTCGCCAAATTCGAGTATGTTATTCTCACAATATAGGAGAACAAAGTGCAGCCCGATGCACTAAGCTCCCACTATACAGGGGTTCCAGAGAACAAAACCTCAAAATGAATCGAGATATAAACGCCTATAACTTATTTTTAATTTATAAAATTTAGGACATAACCCTAGGTCTTGATTTAAAGAATTAAATGACTTTTCAATTAAAATCATGGATTAAAGCTTAAACCAACAAAACGAATCAATGAAAATACTTAGGTTGTGGTTTAGACCTTACCTCATGGAAGAAACTTGAAAACCTCATTGAATTATCCTAATCCCAAATTTTCAAGAAGAGAAAAACTCCAACAACATTAATAGCCAAAAAGGTCCAAACGTTCTACGTTGTTTCTTACTCCAAATGGTTCTGAAACTCACTTTTGATACCTCCAATAGAATCTTCATAAATTTCGTTCAACTTAGGCTTTTGAATCACTCCATTTGACCTTATAATGAAGAAGATATGTTGGTTTCAGTATTTGGAAATAGTGCAAATTTTTAAATACGAAATCAGTGGCAATTTCGTAATTAATATGAAAAATCTGGCAAACTAATTCTTAGTCAAATGATCATAAATTTCTCATATGATGTCGAAACTCGAAACTTGATGATTTCAATTACTATGGTTCCAAAATTACGATACGGATATAATGATTTAGTCGAAGCACAAATCAAAGGTTGTTTGCTCAATATGGTAACCTTTATGCTCAAATCGATGTCGAAACCGAAAGCAATCACCATACAACCCAAAATTATCCAAAACCCATCGAAATTTAACCAAACTTTGTGCACATATCATATCCAAAATCATTATACAAACTTATTGGAATAATTAAAAACCCGATTCTGAGTCCGTTTACCCATAGTCAAACCTTGGTCAACTCTTCCAATTTAAAGATTCTAAAACGAGAATTATTCTTCCAAATAAATCCAAAACCGCTAGAAAATCGAAACCAAGTGTACACGTATGTCATAATACAAAATATGACGCTTCTCAAAGTCACAAACCACCGAATGGAAGGCTAAATCTTAAAACGACCGGTCGGGTCGTTACATTCTCCCCCACTTAAACATACTCTAATCCTCAAACATGCCAAGAGTCGTTCCAAAGCCATCAAATCACCATATACCCTCACCATACACATACCATGGGTGATCCCACGTCACCTCAATCTATATAAGCCCGACAACACCACCTAATAGAGAATCTTTACTTCAACCTTAGTCCACAAACCTTAAAACCTAAATCCCCAACATCTGAAACTCATTATATGACCCGATTCTTGCACATATGCACCCTATAACTCTAAACAAGTTGTATCAATCCATAACCATATCCCAAGACATAATCACATGATATATCACATAACTCAAATACTCATAGCAATAACTTCCGACTGCAATAGCTGCTTGATAATCAACCTAACACCGGTAACAAACCTCATATCAATTAGAATCTTATTCTGAACCTTCGTACACTGCCAATGATGAAAGAAACATACCAAAACTTATAACCGCCCATCAGATTAACAAGTCTCATAGCTCTCTTGCCCGATAAGAACCGTAGCAAAAATCAAAGCCGACTAGTGACATAATTCTTGCAAACTTACCTTACTCAAATCTGGTAGCACTCATTTCAGGCCCAATAACCTCACCTCATGCAGTACAAGCTGCTCAACTGACCTGTCACACAAATCCTACTTAGAGCCATGCACCATACAATCCGTGCACCAACAGACAATAATTCAAATATACCCAATGATGGAAAGAGAATGGAAATGATGAAACCATCGTGCCAGCTCAACAAATACCGCCATAAAGAACAATGATATCAATCTACCACACAAGGGTAAACATAACACAAGAAATAAGCACAAAGGATGATATCTTAACATAGCGCTGCTACAATGTATGACCAAATTCGAACATTGGTCCATATGAAATACCTCAAGCCACAGTGCTCAAAATCAATAACCACAGACAATTCAACATCAAGTACACGAAGTGCATGACCATAACTATGGAGAAGCAAAAAACACAATATACCACAACGCGAAAAAACCATAACCAAGGCGCAATCAACCATTAACACCTCAATAACCATTTTGCTCGAAGTTCGCTACAAGCCCCAAAGAACACCGCATTGGCTATGCATATAACCAACAACTCACAACCCCTCGTAGCATAGAAGAGTGCAACATAGAAAATATCAGAACATGAAAAATCTCAACTCTAACTGAATGATATACCTTTCAGCAGTAACAGTGCTTCAAGGCATGCCTCCAAATCAAGATATAGACTTCTGTATTGATTTGGCTCCAGATACTCAGCCTATTTCCATTCCCCCTTATCGTATGGATCCTAAGGAGATAAAGGAGTTGAAGGAGTAGCTTGAGGAGTTGTTGGACAAGGGGTTCATCAGGTAGAGTGTGTCACCGTGGGGTGCTCCGGTCTTATTTTTGAAGAAGAAGGATGGGTCTATGCGGATGTGCATTGACTATCGTCAGTTGAATAAGGTGACCATCAAGAACAAGTATCCTATGCCGTGCATTGATGATTTGTTTGACCAGTTGCAGGGTGATCGGGTGTTTTCTAAGATTGATCTGAGATCGGGTTATCACCAGTTGAAGATTCGGGATCTTGATGTTTTGAAGACTGCATTTTGCACCAGATATGGCCATTATGAGTTTCTAGTGATGTCCTTCGGCTTGACTAATGCCCCAGCAGCATTTATGGACTTGATGAATAGGGTGTTCAGGCCATTTATCAACTCCTTCGCTATTGTTTTCATTGATGATATATTGATCTACTCACGGAGCCTTGGTGAGCACGAGCATCATTTGAGATATGTGCTTCAGGCCTTGCGAGAGCAGAAGCTATATGCTAAGTTCTCCAAGTGCGAGTTTTGGTTGGAGTCGGTGGTATTTCTAGGGCATGTGGTATCCGTAGAGGGTATCAATGTTGATCCGCAGAAGATTGAGGCAGTTCAGAGTTGGTCGCGTCTTACTTCAGCTTCAGAGATCAGGAGTTTTCTGGGTCTAGCAGGCTATTATCGACGATTTGTGGAAGTATTCTCTTCTATTGCAGATCCATTGACTAGATTGACTGAGAAGAATGCCCCGTTTCGATGGTCCGATGAGTGTGAGGCGAGCTTTCAGAAGTTCAAGTCAGCATTGACCTCAGCACCAGTTCTATCATTGCCTTCTGAGTCTGGGATATATACTATATATTGAGAAGCTTCACGTGTCGGGTTGGGATGTGTGTTGATGCAGGGTGGTAGGGTTATTGCTTATGCTTCGCGCCAGCTGAAGGCTCATGAAAAGAATTATCATGTGCACGACTTAGAGTTGGCGGCGATTGTTCATGCTTTGAAGATTTGGCGGCACTATTTGTATGGTGTGTCATGTGAGGTCTACACTGACCACCGCAGTTTGCAGCATTTGTTTAAGCAGAGGGACCTTAATTTGAGGCAGCGGAGATGGCTTGAGTTGTTAAAAGACTATGATCTCACTATTTTGTATCACCCGGGCAAGGCGAATGTAGTAGCAGATGCTTTGAGCAGGAGGGCAGCGAGTATGGGTAGCTTGGCCTACATTGCAGCTGAGGAGAGACCTTTAGCCTTGGACATTCAGTCCTTGGCCAATCGCCTTGTGAGATTGGACCTTTCGGAGCCTCGTCGAGTTTTGGCTCATGTAGTTGCTCAGTCTTTATTGTTGGGGGAGATTAAGGCTCGACAGTTTGATGATCCATGTCTTGCAGAACTTTGGGATACGGTTGTCCAGGGTAGGGCCAAGGAGGTTACCTTGGGCGAGGATAGTGTTCTGAGACTCCAAGGACTCGTGTGTTCCTGATATTGAAGGCCTGAGGGAGAGGATTCTAGCAGAGGCGCACAGTTCTCGGTATTCTATTCATCCAGGAGCGACGAAGATGTATCGTGATTTGAAGTAGCATTACTGGTGGAGGCGGATGAAGAAGGATATAGTGCAGTATGTGGCTAGGTGTCTCAATTGTTAGCATGTCAAGTACGAGCACCAAAGGCCAGGAGGCTTGTTTCAGCAGATGCCCATTCCTAAGTGGAAATGAGAGCGCATCACCATGGACTTCGTGGTTGGGTCTCCTCAGACTTTGCGGAAGGTTGACGCGGTTTGGGTCATTGTGGATAGATCGACCAAATCGGCGCATTTTATTCCCGTGGCTACTACTTATACTACAGAGAGGCTGGCTCAGATTTACATTCGAGAGATAGTCCGGTTGCACGGTGTGCCGGTGTCTATTATATCAGATCGAGGTCCTCAGTTCACTTCGCACTTCTGGAGAGCTTTGCACAGTGAGATGGGCACTCAGATAGACCTCAGTTCAGCATTTCACCCTTAGACTGATGGCCAGTCAGAGCGTACAGTTCAGATTTTGGAGGATATGCTTAGGGCTTGTGTGATTGATTTTGGAGGTCAGTGGGACATATTCTTGCCTTTGGCAGAGTTTGCATAAAATAATAGTTATCAGTCCAGCATCGACATGGCTTCATTTGAGGCTTTATATGGTCGGCGATGTCGTTCTCCTATCGGGTGGTTTGAGCCTGGCGAGGCCAAGTTATATGGCACAGATCTTGTGAGAGATGCTTTGGATAAGGTGAAGATTATTCAGGAGAGACTCCGCACAGCTCAGTCTAGACAGAAGAGTAACGCAGATCAGCGGGCGCGTGATGTAGCATTTATGGAGGGAGATAAGGTTATGCTGAAGGTTTCGCCGATGAAGGGTATCATGAGATTCGGGAGGAAGGGCAAGCTGAGCCCCAGGTTTATAGGTCCATTCGAGGTGTTGAGGCGAGTCAAAGAGGTCGCTTATGAGCTTGTTTTACCTCCAGCCTTATCAGGAGTTCGTCCGGTTTTCCACGTATCAATGCTTCAGAGGTATCACGCCGACTTCTCTCACGTAGTTGATTACAGCACGATTCAGTTAGATGAGAAGTTGGGCTACGAGGAGGAGCCAGTAGCTATTATTGATAGACAGGACCGCCAATTGAGGTCCAAGACAGTTTCTGCGGTTAAGGTTCGGTGGAGGGGCCAACCAGTTGAGGAGGAGACTTGGGAGTCCGAGGAGGACATGCGGAGCAGATATCCATAGCTATTCCGCACTACAGGTATGATTCTAGACCCGTTCGTGGACGAACGTTTGTTTAAGAGGGGGAGAATGTAACGACCCGACAAGTCGTTTTGCATATTAGGATCCCGTTCCCTTAAATGAAACCATCCATAGCGGCTATTAGTGCTTTATGACTTGCGAGGACGGGTGGTTCGGGATTCGAGAATGGTTTGAGTGATTTAGGAACACCTGGTTCTTTAAGGTTGGCCTATTTGGCCAAGTTTGACTTCGGTTAGAATTTTGAGTAAACGACCTCGGAATCGAGTTCTGACAGCTCCAGTAGCTCCGTATGATGATTTCGGACTTGGGCGTATGTTCGGCTCAGGTTTTCGATGACCCGGGAGCATTTCGGCGCCCGAAATGGAAATCATGATTTCCTTATGTTTGAAATTTGGTTTGGGACGTGATTTTATGCTATCGAGGTCCGAATGGAATTCTGAGACTGGGAATAGTTCTGTATGGTCATTTATGACTTTTCTGCAAAATTTGAGGTCATTCCGAGTAGTATAGGCCCATTCGGTGCATTGAAGTGAATTCTAGAATCTTAAGTTCTTAAGTTTGATTCAATTTGGTTTTGTGGTTGGATTCTAAGTTTCGTTGTTGTTTTTCACGTTCCGAAAGTTTGAGGGAGTCCGTATCATGAATATAGACTTGCCGGTGCTTTTGGACGCGGTCCCGAGGGGCTCGGGTGAGTTTTGGACCCCAGGGAGCTAAGTTGGAAAAACCAGATTTTTGCTGTCTGGTTTCCTTCTTCGCGATCGCAGAAGGTGGGTCGCGATCGCGGAGAAGGAATTTGGCTGGGCTGCTGATTTTACTTCGCGATCGCAACTTCCTCTTCGCGATCGCGGAAGGTTGGGCCCTTGGCCTTCGCGATCGCAGCCCCATCCTCGCGATCGCATAGTGTCAAGTCAGGGTCGGGCACAGTTGCTCTTCACGATCGCAGGACCTCTACTACGATCGCAGTGGTCTGGCCAGTTGGCCTTCGCGATCGTAAGGCTGTTGTCGCGATCGCAGTGAAGGAATAACTGGGCAGTTTTATTAAATACGGGACTTAGCCTATTTCCTCCATTTTCATCTTCCTCCTCAAGTCTTTAGAGAGCTCTTCAAGGAACCTTCCACCATTGTTATTGAGGTAAGTAAATTCCATGGTTTTACTAAGTTTTAACATCAATTCCTAGCTAATTCTCTCTTCTAAATCATCAATTCTTGAAATTTGGTAGTAAATTAGGGCTTATGGGAGAATTAGTGAATTATCCGTTCTAAGCCATGAATTCATGTATAAATCACGTAATTATGATCCTTAGGCTTCGGGTAAGTGATTCCTTCGAGAATTCTCGAAATCCGAACGGGTGGGCCCCGGGTCAAAATTCCAAAATCCTTCAAGAATGCCTAATTTTGGGTTTATTGGTTAATTCTTCTTCTTTGAACTTAAATTGATTCAATTACGCTATATTTGGCTAGTTGCGAGCCGTCGAGGGTAGATTTCGGAATTCGGGCGCATCCTTGATCCGAGGGGTGATTTCATCGCGAGGTGAGTCTCCTTTCCAACCTTGAAAGGGGGAAATGTCCCCATAGGTTCCTTATTTGTTATGTATGCATGTTGTGGGGGCCGTGTACGTACCAAGTGACGAGGGTCCATACGTGGCGACTATGTCGGGTAGCTTTAGGACTCAGGAGCATGCCTCTATGTGCCTTATTTGTACCTTGTTTGTATTGTAAGTTGTGATTGTGGTTGAGATGACATGGAAAGGTGAAATATTATGATTTTCAATCCCAGTTGGCTATAGTGGTATTGGCACGGTCCTGTTGTGTTCACTGTTGAGTCGGTACACATATATACCTATATATGTATATGCACTTGTTATCGAGTCAATACACCNCTTAGTGAGTATCTAGTCGACCCCTTGTCACTACTCCTTCGAGTTTAGACGGGATACTCACTGGGTACATATTTATTTATGTACTCATGATGCACTTCTTCTCCTTCTGTACTTGATTGTACAGGTCTGGAGGCTGGTACATCTGATTATCAGGCCGGTGCTAGATACTGATTTCTGTGATTTGACTTCACGGTGAGCTGCTCTTCCTGGCGACCTCCTAGCAGCACCCTGAAGTTCCTTTTGTTATTTTTCCCGTCTATATCATCCAGACTGTGGATTTGTATCTATATGTATCTTGTATATTCCGATAGTTTCCCGTGACACTCGAGACACTAGTTCCTTGCACACACGGAGCGTACATTTTGGGTTTTTGGGTTGTATATATTATATAGACATGCTTATGTTTGGTTCACGTATTTACGGTTTTACTTCATATCGTAGACTATTATCATATTCATATCTGATAAAAAAAATTGGTAAATGTTGGAATGTTAGGAAACTGGGGAAGGTAACTCATTGTGGCATTCATGTTGGCTGGCCTAACCCCGCTGTTGGGCGCCATCGCGACCTAAATTAGGATTTGGGTCGTGACAGTTGATCCCAACTCCACCACCCTAGTGACTAACATAACTCTCATACATAATAATCCACACAAGAAATACTTCTATAATTCTTCCATGCCACATAGCATATATGATCATCAGTAGTCAATCAACCAGGTGAGTACCGCAATACCAATGAAACATATGTATGTCAAAACACAGTGCACCTTCTGAAATGTGCACCTTTCTCAGGATATACCAAGTAGTTATAGGATTCATCTGGTCATCTGACACCATCTATGTTGACTAAGGATTCATGACCTTCCCTTCAAAACATATGTGTGACCTTGTACACGCAAATCTCAATCCCACGCAACACACCGCATCTATCGTGCTATCATATGAAAAGCATGAGTATCTCATAATCAACTCCGACTCCCTAGCAAAATACATACCCAATAAGTCAAAAACCTTCCATTTGATCACATCTAGGAGAAAATCAAAATACTCAACATGATCCTCATGGCGGTAGGAAATATCCATCTCAAAATGTGGTAGAAACCATCGAGAACTCTTCAAATCCCATTTGCACATAACCAAGCCATCAGCATTGAATCTCTTTAACTCAACCAAGCCACGCAGGTCACAAAACCCAAGAGTATTGCCACAAAAACACCTGTAGAGACTCACCACATTATAAGTACCCAAAGAACCGATCATATCCATTACTGTGCTGATCAAACCTACTTCCAAGTTGTCTTATTTCTCCGATTTCCTTCTAAATTACTCTCAAGTTGACACTTCTCCTTACTGTGAACACCCAATTTTTGCCCCGCATGGAAATTACTCCTAAAAATAATCAAAAAATAACTTTTAATGAATTTTAGGAACTTTTTTTTATTTAGTTGCATGTCATGCATGTTTAATACTTCAAAATTACAGAAAAATCATAAAAACAAATTGTCACATTTTCATTTCATGCCATCTTAGGTTTAATTCGCATATTTAGAAATTAATTACCCTTTAATTGATAGATTAATATATAAAAGTGACAAAAAATATACATTATCTTAATCAATTAGTTTATTTAATTAGTTAAAATGTTAATTAGGTCGTTTTGATAAATGAAATTTAATTAGTAGTAAGATGACTATCTTTTAAAGATAAAATTTGCCCTTGTTGCCCTTGTTTCAAATTGGCCTAATTTCAGGGCACAAAATCCCAGGCCCAACCAAATTTCCCATATTACAACCCTAATCCCCTCCTCTATATAATGAAGACCTAATCTCCATAGAAAGAGGGATACACCCCTTCAGTCGTTGTCTTTCATTCTTGAGAGAAAAAAAAAAGGGGGAAGAAAAACTATACACACAGAACAATAGAGCTAAGAAAAGGAAAACACGCAGCTTTTGGTTTAGGTCTTTTTTTTCATTTTTATGGTTGTTGTTCTTCTTCTTCATTCTTTTACACAATCATGAACATCACTTAAGAAGACAACCATGAACCATCTCCAAAAAATGCCATTTTCGCACCTTTTAACCCACCAAAACAACCAACTCTTTAATACCATCTTTTCTGGTCGAATTAGCTCCAAATTACCCCAAACTTAGCTGAAATTTCAGTTGAAAAGTGCTGAAAAATAGCTCCTATAACCCAACAAAAATCAGTTGTAAATAGCCATAAAAAATACTGCAAAACAGTACCAAATAAATCGGGAAACAACAAGTCAAATCGTTGCCGGTTTCACTGAGAAGCAGTCTACAACAGTAGCAATTTTTGGGGTTCAAAGTTTTTCGTCAACGTTGAGGTTCTATTTGGGTGCTCCGTTCGTGTCTTAGATGTCACTTCCCCATCGGTCTAGGCATTGAAATTCAGTTTCGAATTCCAGAGTTTGTTCTGTCATTTTTCCCAAATTGCAAAGAAATCAAATTGAGGTTCAATCTCTTATCTTCATTTTCTGTTATTAATGTGATGACCCAAAAGGTCATCTTATGTAAATTTAATTATGACTGTGTTTCGAGACCCCGAATGCCTCCGTTAATATCACCTTGATGTGCGTGCGCAGCCCGGGCGCGTAGCCGGGAAGCCTTTATGTGGGAACTTGTTAAAGAGTTGAATATATGATAATTAATTAAATAAAGTTGACTTTGGTCCATATTTTTAATAAACAGACCCGGACCCGTGATCTGGCGGTCCCGGAAGGTCCGTAGGAAAATATGAGACTTGGACGTATGCCCGGAATCGTATTCCGAGGACCCAAGTCCGAGAAATGAATTTTTAAAGAAAATTATTTTCTGAAAATTATAAAGGCTTATGAAAATGAACCTCGATGTGAAACCTGTGCTGTCGGGCCTGTATTATGGTTTCGGAGCCCGGAACAGGTTCAATATGTGTTATTTAAGTTATCTGTGAAATTTGGTAAGAAACGGACTTGTTTTGGCGGGTTTCGGATCAAAGTGGGAAATTTAGAGTTAATGAAGTTTTGAGGATTTTCATAGAATATGAAATTTGGTTTGGAACGTGATTTTATGTTACCGAGGTCTGAATGAAATTCCGATACCGGGAATAGTTCTGTTATGTCATTCATGACTTGACTGCAAAATTTGGGGTCATTCCGAGTAGTATAGGTCGGTCCGGCGCGTTCTTATAGAAACCAAGAACTTAGAAATCCTTAAGTTTGATCCTAGGGGTTTTGAGGGATGATTTTTAGATTTAGCATTGTTTCGGGTGTTCTGAAGGATCGAGCGAATCCGTATTATGAGTTAGGACTTGTTGGTATATTTGGATGGGGTCTCGGGTGGGCCCAGGTGCCTCCCGGACACCACACGAGGCCAAAAAAACCTAGCTGAAGATGCAGCTAGTGCACCTGATCTGGTGTGACCGCAGGTGCGGGACCGATCCTGGGGTCCCAGCCTCGCAGGTGCGATTCCTTTTCCGCAGGAGCGGAACAGCAAGTGCGGTCTCCGGCTCCGCAGGTGAGACCCCAGCCCCTCTTGCCCAAGTCCGCAGGTGCGAGCCCTAGCTCGCAGGTGCGGTCCTCGAGCCGCAGGTGCGGAACCCCTGTAGGCCAGGCAGTGAAATTTCATTTAAACACGGGATTTAAGTCATTTCTTCCAGTTCCATCTTCTTCCTTGTGTTATTTGAGAGCTTCCAAGAGGGCCTTCAACCTAGTACTTGAGCTAAGTAAATTCCCCATCTAACACTAGTTTCGAACATTAATTCCTAATTAAATTCCCCTACTAAATTATCAAAAATCATGGAATTAGATAGTAATTTTAGGGCTCTTGACGATTTTGTGATTTTCCGTTTTAGGCCATGAATTCAAGTAGAAATCACATCTTAATGATCCTTAGGCTATGGGTGAGCGATCCCTTCGAGAATTTTCGAAATTTGTACATGCGGGACCGGGATTGGAATTTGGGAATTCTCCAAGAATAGCGATTTTATTGAATAACTAAGATAATTTCCCACATTGTGCATGCATTGATTTAATTTTAAACCTTTTGGCTAGTTGTGAGTCCTCGGGTGTAGAGTTCGGAGTTTCAGGCGCAATTGTGGTCCGAGGGGTAGATTCGACACAAGGTGAGTCTCCTTTCTAACCTTGTAAGAGGGAATTGTCCCCATAGGTGATGCATACGCTATGTGTAAATTGTTTGGGGGCTACGTACGCACCAAGTGATGAGAGTCCGTACGTAGCGGCTATCATTGTTATGTCCGGGTAGTTAGGCCCACATCATGTCTTATATGCTTCCTTGTAATGCCTTATATGCTTCCTTGTAATGCCTTATATGCTTCCTTGTAATGCTTTATATGATCCATTGTGACGCCATATGTACTATGAGATCATGTTTTGTATAGTATTGTTCCTCTGAGGCTTTATGGAAAATTGTTGAATTGAAAGGAAATTGTTATGGAAGGTAAGTTTCATAAGATATTGTGTGTGCATGTGACCGCTTCACAATTTACATTCCGCGAGCGATGTGTGATTTCCCCCACTCCTATGGGATCGGGTCGTATGCCACGTCAGATTGAAAGGTGCACTTTTGGGATGGGCCGGTCGATCCCCGGCAGTGCACAGAGATGATACAATTGAGAACGCACTTTTGGAACGGGCCGATCGATCCTCGGCAGTGCGTAGTTATGATTATGGTAAGCATGCACTTTTGGGACGGGACGGTCGATCCCCGGCAGTGCATAGCTATTGTTTCCTTATGACTCCGGCCGATTGTCTTATTCCTGTGTGCGCATGATTATTTGGCATTGATTCATGGATGTTGACTTGTGTGAGTTATTGGGAGAAAGAAAGTGGCCACTGTTATTGTTCCAATATTTTTCTTGGATTTATGTGCTTTATACATAATTGCTACTCACTGTCTTACATGCCTACTATTTTTATCTTATCATCGTTATATCATACTGTTGGACCTTAGTGAGTGTCAAGTCGACCTCTCGTCACTACTTCTTCGAGATTAGACGGGATACTCACTGGGTACATATTTATTTTGATATGTACTCATGTTGCACTTATGTACTTAACTGTACAGGTACCGAGGCTTGTGCATCTGGTTATCATACCAGATCCTGATAGTGACCGTAGCGGACT
The DNA here is from genome assembly GCA_005239495.1 of Nicotiana undulata. Classification (NCBI taxonomy): domain Eukaryota; kingdom Viridiplantae; phylum Streptophyta; class Magnoliopsida; order Solanales; family Solanaceae; genus Nicotiana; species Nicotiana undulata. Next base: position 56,696 of record ML270406.1, on the reverse strand, counting down.
TGACTTCACGGTGAGTTGCTTCCTCTGGTGATCCCCAGCAGCACCCAGGAGTTTCATTTACTTTTGTTATTTACCCTGTCTATTTCAACCAGACTGTGGATTTGTATCTATATGTATCTTGTGCATCCTGATAGTTGCTCGCAACACTCGTGACACTAGTTCCTGGCACACACGTAGTGTATATTTTGGATTTTGGGTTGTATAGGCATACATATGCTTTATTTCGGCCATGTAGTGTTATGATTTTATTTTCATATCAAGCTATCATCCTGTTTAATTGTTTTAAATTGGTAAATATTGATTTGTTTAATCAAATGGGAAGGGTAACACCTAGTGTAATTCATAATGGCTTGCCTAACCCCGTCGTTGGGCGCCATCGCGACCTGGATTAGGATTCTGGATTGTGACAACGTGGTATCAGAGCCCTAGGTTCACGTAACTCTCATGAGTCACGGGAAGGCCCAGTAGAGTCTTGCGTATTGGTACGAAGACGTCTGTACTTATCTTCAAGAGGCTATGGGGTTTTAGGAAACTTCCCTTTATTCATATCCTGTCATGCAATCTTTGATGTACTCAAACTTATTCTTCTATTCTCTCACAGATGGTGAGGACACATGCATCAGATGTTTCTGGTACGGGAGATGCCGCTGCCCCCGCCGCCCGAGGTGGGGGTAGAGGCAGGGGTAGAGCACCTGCTCGAGGTAGGGGAAGAGGGCGTCCCAGAGCTATACCAGTGGCACCACCAGAGGACCCTATTATGGAGGAGCAGGATGAGGTGCCTCCAGTAGCACCTGCTCCAGTGGATTTCATGACGAGGCCAGGCTTCCAGGAGGTCATGGGCCGTATGCTGAGATTCATGGACACTATGTCCCATGCTGGTTTATTTCCAGCCGACCCTGCTACTTCTCAGGCGGGAGGGGGAGTCCAGACCCCTACTGCTCAGGCCACAGGTCAAGCAGCAGCAACACGTCATACCCCGGGCACACTGCCCGTAGGTGGGGTTCAGCTAGTGGTAGCAGCCTCAGAGCCCAGGCCAGTTGCAGAGGGTGACCAGCAGAAGATGTTGGATAGAATGACCCGACTTTGCTCTCCAGTCTTCGTGGGTGAGCGGGGTGAGGATGCTCAGGATTTCATAGATAGGTGCAGGGACAGAGTGCACAACATGAGGATTTTGGAGTCCCATGGAGTGGATTTCACCACATTTCAGTTGGGGGGCAGAGCTAGCAGGTAGTGGCAGTCATATATTCTCAGCAGACCAGCAGATTCTCCTCCTGTCACTTGGGATCAGTTCGTGCAGGTGTTCTAGACATATATATTCCACCCTCTGAGAGGGAAGAGTTGCGGCGTCAGTTTGAGCAGCTAGAGGAGGGGCAGATGACAGTGACAGATTATGAGGCCAGATTTTCAGAGTTGTCACGCCATGCACTTATGATATTGCCTACCGATGCCGAGAGAGTGCGGCGGTTTGTGGCCGGGTTGCATCCAAATATTAGGTCCACCATGGCCCGAGAGGTGGAGATGGGTACTCGTTACTAGTTTGTAGTTGAGATAGCTCGATGGAATGAGGGGTATCAGTTGAGGAGCAGGGAACAGGGGCTGCAGGGTCAGCAGGACAAGAGGGCTATGTTCTTAGGGGATTTTAGGGATGCTCCGGCAAGGAGCAGAGGTCAGTTCGAGGTTGGTTAGCCCAGCAGGCTTCCATATTCAGGACCTCCACTACCTCCTCGAGGTGGTCCAGCGAGGCCTCAGTTCAGTGCCATTCCAGAGCGTTCCTATCGTCCTCCAGCCACTCAGGGTTCACCCATTGGTCACTATAGTCGCCAGAGATCCTCCGGTTCTTATTTCAGTGCTATGCCCGAGGGTCCACATCGCTTCTTGGCTATTCAGGGGTCTTCCTCTTCGGGGAAGCAAGCTACGGTACCTAGAGGTTTCTTTGAGTGTGGAGATCTAGGTCATATGCATAGACAGTGTCCCAGGCTTCGGGGCAAGGCAGTGCAGTAGGGTTACCAACCTATGGGTCCAGCACCAGCAGTCCGGCCACCTAGGGGTGGAGGACAGGTATGCAGGGGTCGTCCTAGAGGGGGAGGCCAGTCAGGGAGAGGTCAACTAGTTCCTGTTCACTCTGGGGGAGTTCAGTCTTCAGGAGCCTCAGCTAGATTTTATGCCATTCCGGCCAGATCAGATACAGCGGCCTCAGACGCCGTAATCACAAGTATTATCTCAGTATGTGGTAGAGAGGCTTCGGTACTATTTAATCTAGGATCCACATATTCATATGTTTCAGTACTATTTACTCACTTTCTAGATGTCCCTCGTGAGTCCTTGGGTTCTCCTATATATGTGTCCACTCCTGTGGGCGATTTTGTGTGGTAGACCGGGTCTATCGATCTTGTGTGATCACTTTCTATGGTTTCGATACTAGAGCAGATCTTTTATTGCTGGATATGATTGATTTTGAGGTTATCCTAGGCATGGATTGGCTATCTCCTTATCATGTTGTGTTAGATTGCCATGCCAAGACAGTCACCTTAGCCATGCCTGAGTCGCCTAGGCTAGAGTGGAGGGGTTCTTCAGTTAGTGCATCCAGCCGAGTCATTTCCTTCATAAAGGCTCGGCATATGGTCGAGAAGGGTTGTTTGGCTTACCTTGCTTATGTGCGGGACACCACCACCGAGTCTTCCACCATTGATTCAGTGTCGGTGGTACGAGAGTTTTCAGACGTATTTCCTTTAGATCTTCCAGGCATGCCTCCATATCAAGATATTGATTTCAGTATTGATTTAGCTCCAGATACTCAACCTATTTCCATTCCCCCATATCGTATGGCTCCTAAGGAGTTGAAAGAGTTAAAGGAACAACTTGAGGAGTTGTTGGCTAAGGGGTTCATCAGGACAAGTGTGTCGTCGTGGGGTGCTCCAGTCCTATTTGTGAAGAAGAAGGATGGGTCTATGCGGATGTGTATTGACTACTGCCAGCTGAATAAGGTTACTATTAAGAATAAGTATCCTCTGCCGCGCATCGATGATTTCTTTGACCAGTTGCAGGGTGCTCGTGTGTTTTCCAAGGTTGATTTGAGATCGGGTTATCATCAGTTGAAGATTCGGGCTTCAGATGTTTCGAAGATTGCATTTCGTACCAGATATGGCCATTATGAGTTCCTGGTGATGTCCTTTGGTTTAACTAATGCCCCAGCAGCATTCATGGACTTGATGAATAGGGTATCCAGGCCGTATATTGATTCCTTCATCATCGTCTTCATTGATGACATCTTGATTTATTCGCGGAGCCTGGGTGAGCATGAGAAGCATTTGAGAGTTATGCTCCAGACCTTGTGAGAACAGAAGTTGTATGCTAAGTTCTCCAACTGTGTGTTCTGGTTAGATTCCGTGGCATTTTTGGGGAATATGGTATCCGGAGAAGGTATCAGGGTTGATCCTCAGAAGATTGAGGCGGTTCAGAGTTGGCCGCGTCCTACTTCAGCTATAGAGATCAGGAGTTTCTTGGGCCTAGCAGGCTATTATCGCCGATTCGTGGAAGGGTTCTCTTCTATTGCGGCTCCATTGACCAGATTGACTCAGAAGAATGCCCCATTTTGGTGGTCCGACGAGTGTGAGGCGAGCCTTCAGAAGCTCAAGTCAGCTTTGACCTCGGCACCAGTTCTGACGTTGCCTTCTGGTTCTGGGATGTATTGCGATGCTTCACGCGTCGGGTTGGAATGTGTGTTGATGCAGGACGACAGGGTTATTGCTTATGCTTCGCGCCAGCTGAAGGTTTATGAAAAGAACTATCCTGTGCACGACTTAGAGTTGGCGGCGATTGTTCACGCTTTGAAGATTTGGCGGCACTATTTGTATGGTGTGTCGTGTGAGGTCTACACTGACCACCGCGGTTTGCAGCATTTGTTCAAGCAGAGGGACCTTAATTTGAGGCAGCGGAGATATAAATCTGATTTTTAAACCTTTAATTTAGATAGTGACATAATCATTTTGTTGTTTGATCAAACTTGAAGAAAATAAAAAGTGGGTCTGTATTACAAGAAAGGCACAACTTATATTATATTTGTAAGAACGTTTATTTAATGGGTTAAACTCAACTATTGACTTGTATTTATTCTTAGTTTTTGTTATTGTATATTTAGTTTTTAAGTACTATTTTATGGATGGTATTTGGGTTTAGATATAATTTAGTCCATTTTCTCATTTGACAAAGAATGTTCCATAAAGTTAATTCCAAAGTAGTAAATCTTATACTCATCCATACTCTGTGACTTTACAATAATCTCAAAATTAGTTTAGGAGGGATAATGAATATCGTAGCTTGCTTTAGGCGTGATTAATTATAAATTATTACGGCTATGGGTATGGTTCCCGTGGCATGGTCGTGATACATAATTCTCATTTCGGGTGTGCATTTCATGTGACCCGATCATAACTTCAAACTATAATAAAATCACATGTTGCAATCGCGGGTGCATTTCATGTGATGCAGTTGCGATGTGTCTAAAAACGACAAGTGCACGCCACATGACTTGTCCTAAAGATAAATCCATAAATATCCGAACTGGTTTATATACATATCCCGTAAGCTAAAAAATTCCAAGATTTAGAGAATAATCGAAGATCGCCTTAAAATAGGTATTTTAACCGTCGTGGCCATATTCATGGCTATATAATCTACACTCGGGTGTGGCAACTCATGTCCCCGATTCTAACTCAAAATAATAATAAAAATCATATGTTGTAATTGCGGGTGCATTTCATGTGGCGCAGTTACAATGTGTCCAGAAACAAACAAGTGCACTCCACCGTGACTTGTTTCAAGATAAATCCATAAACACTAAAAGCGATTAAAAGTTAAAAGACTAAGCGCACAATAGTTTAAAACACGTAAACAATCAGACAATTTAGGTCAAAATATTAATAGTTAAGCGATCGTGCTAGAACCACGAAACTTGAGAATGCCTATCACCTTCTCCCGGGTTAACAGAATTCCTTACTCGGATTTCTGGTCGCAGACAATTTAAAACAGAGTCTAGATTTCCTCGGTTTGGGATTTCAATAAAACGGTGTCCTGGAACATCGTTAAAAATCCGGGTGGTGACTCTGAAAACTAAAATAAATCCCAGATCCGAATAATGTCACTTTAATTGAAAAAACTCCCTTATTACCCTTACCGGTGAAAAAGGAGGTGTGACACTTTGCAGAACGCCACGATCCTTACCCAAACCTTACCACAAGAGATCCTAGCATAAAACCACACCTCCCTAAGGCCCATAAGCCGTTGTATTCCCTCTTAATGACCCCAAAAGTACCACAACTGAGACACCCACTCTGAAGAGATATTCTGTGAATCTAAAGATGTAACCTCGCCTTAACACAAATGATCACGTTCCTACTCCCGAATAAGAATTCAATAATTCCATGATTCCATATACCCATAAAGTGTAATACGCCATGAATCCAAAAATTTCCTTGCTTAAGTCATCCTCAAAATCAACCTCTGCAAGTCATAACCGATCCACAAGAATGCCTCAGACTGAAACAAATACAACACATAATCATGCAATCAAATCATCGATCGCAGACTCCCCCACTTAACTCAAAGCCATACATCAAAATACTCGATAACTCTCAATGCCCATTCTCTACTACTGCCATAATACCGCAGTGAGATTCAACTAAATCCTTTTTAAGCTCATGTAACACAAACCATATAATACCTCAAATCGTTTGCTAAGCTCTCATTCATCCTCGTGACGACCCAGTCAACTTTCTCGACCAATCCAAACTCAAATCGCAACACCTATGCCCTCTGGTAGAAAAGAAAACCTCCACACAACATCATAAGGATAACACATTCGTAGATTACCGCAGGTGATAACCAACCTACTTATCCTCAAAGTGACATCTCTCTATACCCTTTCACATCCACAGCTAGTACGCAATCACTTAATTGTCATTGGTCTGAACTCATCAACAAGACATGAAAATATACTTTGTTCTACAAATGAAATAACACGAAAGAATATCAAAACCTTCATAACTCAAGATTTTATGACACATCCACAGAAATCGAGCATCCAATAGTCCTTTTCACATCTCAAGCAAACTCTTCCCATCACATTTAAACTATTTGAACACATCCCGCAGTCACATCCTACTCATCATATAGCCATCAAACCTCTCACCAAGCTACCATCCCCATTCATAGGGACACCACTAGACATAGAAGTCAAAAAACACATGCTCACACAACTCAATCTACCGATCCTAAGTTGCAATCCAAACCGGGCCTCAAGTCCTTCAGAGTGGCCAATCACAAAAATACAAAAACCACATCTCGCACCTCATCTTTAGAATCCACAGGACGTCAATGTACAAGTGATACCGAGCGATCACATATGCATACAAGTAAGTGGGAGGAATTCACAGAGATACGCTTCAAGTTGAATCAATATCGCACGATAAGAAAGGAAAGATGGGAAATTTATCCAAAACGTTTTGTAGCCTCTCAAAGATAGTGTATAGACGTCATCATACCGATCCACAAGACTCTACTAGAAACATGCTCATGACTCGTAGAACCTATGAACCTAGATCTCTAATACCAACTTATCACAACCGAAAATTCATCTAGCTGTGATGGCATCTAACCAAACCCGCTAGGTAAGCCAATTAACAATAAACCACAACATCATGATAATGATAAGAGTCAAAAATGAAATAACTGAATTTTATACAATTCTCCAAAGACTAATAGTACAGATCATGAGCATTTAAGACTTACAGTTTACAATGATGGCATGAAATAAAAATATCATATGTTCGAAACGTACCTAAACAAATTAAAAAATCTAAAGCTACCAAGAAAAAGAGGTAGCTATAACCGGAACACAAGTATATCTTCAATGCTAGCTCTCGTCACTCACTGAAAAATAAGCTCCAAGATATGCACGCAAGATGCAGAAGTGTAGTATGAGAACAACCGACCCTATGTACTAAAAAAGTAAATATCTAACCTTAGGTTGAAAGTAGTGACGAGCTCGGACAACTGTCATAGTCCAAAACCAATTGCCATGAACAGCTCGTAATAGTATAATAAAAGCAGCACAAGTAATAACTCAAAGATATGATGTTCAACTCGTTCATAGTTACAAAAAATAGGCATGATGTATACGGCCGAAATCGAAGGAGTCTAATTTTGAGGTCTTTGTTATGCCGAGCCCGAGCTCGGAAGGCTCAAAGAAAGGATCAAGCTCGATCCCAGAATGCATACCTCGAGAGAGTGCATCGAAGGCCCGACGCGGCCTATCTCGAGGTAGTGTTAAATCAATGACAGTCAAGGTAAAGCGGGAAATTCCCAAGGACACGTGGTTAGGGCTGATAAGTTTTGTCAGAGATAGTACACACCCGTACTAGGCCGTTATACAGCTGTACCAATAATATTCTTTGTCATAATTAGAAATGTACTATATTAGGATTTTCCCTTCCTATATAAAGAGGACCCCAATTATTTTTTAAAGATGGACAATTCACTACAATTGAACATTCTACTCAACTTTTTTTGTTTAACAAGCTCAACATTATTTCTCAGCTTTATTATTCCCCATTATTATTCTTCATTTATTGTTCATAATCCGCCGCTATCGACCGACCTTGAGACCCTCGAGACTATCGAACTTGAGGCCTCCAGCCCTTTGACAACATTGGTTTGGCTATCACATTTTTCTTAATTATTAACTAGTATTGGATTAAATCATATATTTTTAGAACCAAAAATCATATTTAATTGTTAGTACCATTTTCGAGGTAAACAGTTTGGCGCCCACCGTGGGGCTAAAGATAATAGTGATTATTTTCGTGCTAGTTTCCTGATAACTTAAGTTATTCTTCAAACTTTTTCTTGTCCAAAGGTTCTTTGGTTTCAGGTCAAAATATGTCTAACACTGCAAACGCATCCGAGCACGGAAACAACGACGTTGAACTCCTTAGGGAAAACAATGCGGCAGCTTCAGGGGTCGGTGTACCACCTCTCAACCCTGGGGTAGCACCCAGCTCCTATCCCGGACAACGTTGGTTCTCATATTGTTGTGCACGTCGATTTAGGCACTGATATTGAAGGAAGCATACGTGGATGGGTCCAACCCGACGCACAAAGAACACAGACTCGAGATGAAGTCAGCCTACAATTAATTTTTAAGATGTTGCAAGCACAACAAGTTGTTATTGCTCAATTACAGAGTCGGCAAAAGACTCCGAGCAAAACATGACCGAAAATAGCTCCTCGAGTTGAGCCAGTACTAAAAAGATCGAGCAATAATGGGTTAGGAACAGACCCCACTATCATGAGGATGCTCGAGGAAGTCACTAAAAGGGTCGAGTCATGAGAAAAGAAAATAGAGGACAACGACAAGAAAGTAGAAACCTACAACTCGAGGGTCGACCAGATCCCGGGAGCACCTCCAGTCTTGAAGGGATTGGATTTGAAGAAGTTCGTGCAAAAATCATTCCCACCAAGTGCGGCTCCGAATCCCATTACGAAGAAGTTCATGATGCCCGAATCCCATTGTACAACGGTGAGGTATGTCATTTTGCACTTCTTGGCCCTCATGTGAGGTATGTCATTTTGCTTCATTGTTTCCTCAAATTGTAAGATGTATGGTATGAGTTTTTCCTCCTCGCAAAACTTCATTGATTCGTGTAGTTCAACTTCCGTATTACCACACAATTCCAATGTTGAGAAATGCCTGGAATGTTCCTTCAAACCTCCAACTTGCAATTTTCCCCGGATTTTGACATCCTCCTTTTCCCCCGGAATAGAGTCAATTTCAACCAAATTTTCAATCACCCCGGTTGACTCTAATTCCATATTTTCTTCACCATCACTAATACTCATAGAGTCGGTTGGCGGATGTTCAAGTATTGATTCCTCAAAGTAAAGCCCACTTTCATCCTCGGAATTGGACTCTTCTTGGCTTCCTTCCACTCTTTCAAATTGAGAGACATAGTGAGCCTCCATTAAAGATTCCATTTGATTCTCCAAAGTGCGGATATGCTCATCATTTTGAGTCACTTCATATTTCAAGTCCTCGAGTGCAAAGTTGTATTTTTCTTCATTTTCAAGAATGACCTCCAACATGACCATCATCCTCTCATTTTGAGCATTTGAGAGTTCTTCTTGGTTTTGATCAAGTGCCACAGAAAGATTTTATACTTCAACCTCCAAGGAAGATTCTTGGCTATCACTCACTCCCGAGGCTTTTTGAACCCTTAATGCTTCAATCATTTCATCCATTTGTGAGTGCAACCTTTCAAGTGCCAAGTCATTTTGGAGACTAGTCTCCAAATGCTCCTCCAAGGCATTTTGCTCATTGTTTCCTTCTTCAAGTAAGCACTCCAACATGAGCTTGAACTCTCTACTTTGACTATGCTCCATTTCTTCCACTTCCTCATCCCTAAAATTTCCATCACAAATAGTAGAATCATCATAGCGGGGGATCAGGGAAGGGATGAACAAATAATCACAATCATACCAATGACCATTTTGGCAACCACGCCTATCACAAATACTCCACTCATGGGTTTGATATTGTGCGCAAAATCCACCCCAGGGAGAATTTAAACAATTTTTCCACGAGTGTGGTCGTCCACAATAAGGACAAGGGTCATCAAAGTATGAACAACTACCATCCAACCAAATTTCTTTATATGATGCCATATTTGTTTTATTATCAAAAAATTAAGAAACTACACAAGTAACAAAAAAGAAAAATAGACCAAGGTAAGAAAAATAATTACAAGAATATTCACAAGTTTGGACCAAAGCACTTATACTTATTTCTCAAACAACGTAAATTACGCCGATTGTTCCCCGGCAACGGCACCAAAATTTGATACGCTCAAATTACACCTTAAAATAGTGTAAGCGATCGATGTCAAATATAGTAATCCAACTAGGTTGGGGTCGAATCCCACAGAGAACAATAAATAGGCGATTAGGAATGTAAGAGAATAATCACATATCACGCAGTGCCAAACACTTAGATTTTGATTGTGAAAATATTTATAACTAAATGCAAAAATATAAACTAACCTAGAAAGCAAGTAAAATAATCAATGGCTACAAGAATGAATGCATCGGGAATTACACTCAAGTAACGATCTAATGTATTACACGATTTTACAAATATGAGCGAGTTTATGTTGATTAGCCACGAATAATAATTCTTAATTAGCTTCTTCCGAAGACTAACAAGACTTCCTAATTGAATTATTCCTAACCCAATTAAGAGATTAAGCACAGCCGGATATGGCTACAAGTAGTTCAATCATATCCCTAGATAGAATCTATAAAATGAAGGTTAAAGCCTCAAGTTCTTGTTAATTAATCTTTCCCAACCCTAAATTATCTTTTCCAAAATTAATTCGGAGTTAATGGGTGAGTCCTAGGGTTAGCTAATCCCTTTGGAAACATTAAAGAACAAGAATAATTAAAGTAACAATAACTCACTTCATAAATACATAAAAATCATTCAATACATAAGCACAACAAGGTATTTAATCCACACTTTAAATATGAATATTTCCATAAACAAGATTCAAGTGTTGGAAATAAATACGACACACTTAAATATTCAATACAAAGAAAGGAAATGAAGAAACAAACATAAATGGGTAAGAAATCCTTAACCATAAGCTTGAAATCTTCAAAACCCAAGTGTGTGTGCAAACCCTATCTTCAAGACTTGTTCTCTCTACTCTTCTCTACGAAAATAAGCTTAAACAATGCCAAAGATACTGAAAATATCTGCTAGGTCGTGTATAAAAATGGTTTGGGGGGTAAAACGTGAAACGTCAAAACTGCCCAGCACCTACCCAGATAATACACTATGCGTTCGCTACAGTGCACCCACGATCGCACTGAATAACTGCCCCAAAGGTATGCGATCGCATACAATCCTGTGCGTTCGCATAGGCTATTTGTCCTGCGGCTGACCAACTTCTCTTTCTTCTATGCGTTTGCACTGCCAAGAAGGCGATCGCACAGTATCATCCTCCTAGACTTGTGCGATCGCATTAAATCACTGCGATCGCGTAGAGTAAAAACTGGGCAGATCTCAATTTTCCTATTTAGCTCCTTTTTTACTTATTTTCACGTGATTTCATCACAATCATCTCTAAATCACTTGACACCTGAAATATACCAATAAGCATCAATAAATGTCTTAGTTTCTCAACATAAATTATACAAAAGATTAAGTATTAAGAGGAGATAAGTTGGTAAAATACCAACTTATCAACGGTCTTGGCATGACAGTCCAGAATAGCATGATAGGGAGATACCAATCCATCCCCAAAATGACATCGAAATCAACCATATCAAGGAGTATAAAATCTACACTGGTCTCAAGACCACCAATAACCACTACACACGAACGGTAGACTCGATCTACCACAATAGAATAACCCACCGGTGTAGACACATATACGGGAGTACTTAGGGAATCACAAGGCATAATCAGATAAGGAGCAAAATATGATGACACGTAGATAAATGTGGACCCCGGATCAAATAAAACTAAAGCATCCCTGCTGCAAACTGAAACTACACCTGTAATGACTGCAACGGAAGCCTCAGCCTCAGGTCTGGCTGGAATAGCATAGCATCGGGGCTGAGCCCCACCAATCTGAACATCCCTGGGTCGACCTCTTGCTGGCTGGCCTCTACATCTAATAGCATGGCCTCCACCCCTGACTGTCTGACCTCCACCTCTAGCACCTCGTCCTCCACCCCTGGCTGGCTGAGGGGGTGGTGGAGCACCTGGTGCGGGAATCATAGCACGTAAACCCTGGTGCTGAGAACCACTCTAGGCTTGGGGGCAAAATCTAGCAATGTGCCCCGGGCCACCACAAATATAACAAGATCTCTGCTGCTGAGGCTGCTGGCCTTGAAACTGTCCATGTCGACCTGAGTAGCCACTTTAAAAACTCTAGAGCGGTCGTGCACTGATAGGAGCTGGCAGTGCACGGTAGAGCAATGATCAGAATATAGCATGTGGGAACCACGACTACCTTGAGCACCACGGGATACCTGAAGTGCGGAATGAAATTGTATAGGAGGATGACCTCTGCCAAAAGAATCTCTACCTCCAGATGAGGCACCACTTAACCGGCCAAAATGAAGAGGCCTCTTGTCAGACCCCTGACCACTACCCTGTGATAACACCATCTCGATCCGTCTTGCCACAGTGGCCGCCTCCTGAAAGGGAATATCACTCCCTGTCTCTCTGGCCATTTGCAGTCTAATCGGTTGATAATCCCTCAATAAACCTCCTCACCCTCTCTCGATCGGTCGGGAGTATCATGATAGCATGTCGGGCCAAAGTGATGAACCTGGTCTCATACTGTGTAACTGTCATAGAACCATGATGGAGACGCTCAAACTACCTCTGGAAGACCTCTCTCTAGGTAATAGGAAGAAACTTTTCCAAGAACAAATTGGAGAATTGAGCCCAAGACAAAGGTGGTGATCCAGTTTGTCTGGTCAAGCCATAATACCTCCACCAAGTCTTAGCGGGACCTGAAAGGCGGAAAGTAACAAAATCGACCCCATTTTTCTCCACGATCCCTGTGTTCCGAAGAACCTCATAGAAACTGTCTAGGGAATCCTGGGGATCCTCTGAAGGTGCACCACTAAAAGTCGTAGGAAGAAGCTCGGTGAACCGGTCCAATCTCCATAAAGCATCAGCAGACATAACTGCCCCATCAACGGCCTGAGCTACAATACCCGGCTGAATAACCCCAATTGTCTAAGGTGCTCTATTGTGCGGGTGGCGGCAGTCTCGGCTCCCCCCCCCCCAACCTGAGAGACGCCTAGTGCAGTAGAAAGTAGACCTGCCTGAGCAACGCTCTCCATAAGGCCCACTAAACGGACTAGAGCATCCTGGAGTACCGGGGTGGCTATGAACCCCTCGGGAACCTGAGCTGGTCCCACCTGAACTGTCTGGGCAGGAACCTCATTGGCAAACTCTACTTGAGGCTCTTCCACTAGGGTTGCTGCTCAAGGCTGAGCTCTGCCCCTGCCTCGACCACTAGCACAGCCTCGTCCTCGGCCCCTCGTAGGAGCTGCAACTAGAGACTCGGGTTGTTGATCAATAGATGAAGAAGCACATGTTCTCGCCATCTGCGAGAGAATAGAATAGAAATTCAATTAGCATTTAGAATTCAAATCGCACGACAGAGAAGAATAGATGTGAACGTATTCCTAAACTCAGCAATCTTTGGGGGATAAGTACAGACGTCTCCATACCGATCCCTCAGACTCTACCAAGCTTGTCTGTGAATTGTGAGACCTAAGCAACCTAGTGCTCTGCTACCAACTTGTCACGACCCGAATTTCCCACCGCCGGGGCCGTGATGGCGCCTAACGTTGAACCCGCTAAGCAAGCCAACGTGAATGTTTAATTGGTTTTATTCCTTTATTATTATCCAAGAACATGTGAAATACAACATTAAGATGAATAAATGAACAAAATGAAGCAAGGTAAATAACTCAATCTAATGTCTTTACGAAATTTCACAAAAACCAAATCCCAGAATTGTGGAGTCACAACTCACGGACTGTCTATGAGTAATACATATAAAAGTCTGAATGAAATAAGTACATATGTTTCCTGAAACAACTAGAACAGAATATAATAGAAATAGGAGGGGGCGCCAACAGGACTACCTCGGTGTCTCCACGTGGACTGAAGTCAGCCTCCTTGCTCTAATGTTCGTAGGGTCCTGTACCAGGATCTTCACAACAAAGATTTGCAGAGTGTAGCATCAGTACAACCGACCCCGTATACTGAGTAAGTGTCGAGCGTAACCTCGGTGAAGTAGTAACGAGGCTAGGACACGACAACCACAACCTGTGCAATTTAATAATATTCGTAGGAAAAAATAATAACATGAAGTAAACAACCAAGTACAAAAGAAAAGGGGAACATGCTGGGGGAAAGGAATATCAAATAAAGGAAACAATGAAATAAGACAACAATTAAATATCAACTTGAACAGTAGGAAATAACATCACAAGGAAAATAGTGCACGGTATCACACTTCGTGGTTTAACTCTCATTCTCAGCAAATAGTAAATGCAAATACACGGCATCACCCTTCGTGCTTTTACTCTCATCCTCACAATTAATCAATAGAAACGGCACGACATCACCCTTCGTGCTTTTAATATCATAATATGGCACGATATCACCCTTCGTGCTTTAACACTCTCATCCTCACAATAATCAATACACGGCATCACCCTTCGTGCTTTACACTCTTCCTCGCCTAAACAATATCAATAACAGATGTCCGGCAAGGAATAATCAACAATATGAACCACAATAATAAATAAAAACATCCCGACAAAGGAACAACAGCTATAGCCAATCTCACTCAAGTACGTATATTCACATAAAATTTCTCAACAAAAATCGATACTCAACAATATTCAATACCAAGAATTTCCACCAAAATGAATAACCGCAAAGTGAAACTCAAGCTATAATACAGTAAATATCCATGAAAACCACATATTTCATAATATCCGACTCATGGGCATGCTTGACACCAACGTATAGGTAATCGTCATCTCACCTATACGTTGAACATGATATTAACAAATAGCAAACATGACGCAACACCTATTCCAATGCTTAGTTATAGATTTCCTAGCATTTTTTCCAAAAAGTCAAAAATCGACCCCGGGCCTGCTTGGTCAAAACACGAGGTTCGGACCAAAACCCGATCACCCATTCACCCACGAGCCCGAATATGTAATTAGTTCTGAAATCTGACCCCAAAACGAGGTCTAAATTCCAATTATTCAAAAATCCCTAACTCTACCCAAATCCCTAATTTTCTACCCTTAAGATTATAATTTAGGCTTAGAAATCTAATGGGTGTTAATGAAATTTGAAGAAAACGAGTTTAAGAATGCATACCTATGGTTTTGTGGTGAAATCCCCCTTCAAGAATCGCCCAAGTTTGAGTTTAGGTGAAAAGTTATGAAAATTAGAAGGCATCCCGTAATGCTACTGTTTTTAAGAAAATTGGGAAAAATTTTATACTATGCGTTCGCGACATATACTGTGCGTTCGCATAGGTTTCCCTTCCCCTACCCTTCGCGTTCGTATTACCATGGATGCGTTCGCACTGAATTAAAACTACCCAGCCCCCAGACCCCTTCCTACCCTATGCGTTCGCCACTGACCCGGTGCGTTCGCGTAGAGTGAATTTCCAAAGCTCCACGTTCGCACCCAGGTCTGTGAATTCGCACAGTGTTACCCAGCCCCCTTCCCGCTTGTGCATTGCGTTCGCATGGTTCTCCATACGTTCGCATAGAGTAAATACTCAGGCACCAGATACAGCAAAGAAACACTAGATTTTCTAAGTTTAAGTCACCCTAACGCCTATCTGAAACTCACCCGAGCCCTCGGGGCTCCAAACCAAACATGCACACAACCTCAAAAACATCCTACGGACTTACTCGTGCAAAAAAATTGCCAAAACAACACCTTAAACAACGAATTTATCATTAATATTAAAGAAAATTTTCAAAACTTCCAAAGTATCAATTTTCACAACTACGGGTCCGAATCATGTCAAACGACTCCCGTTTCTTACCAAATTTTACAGACATATCATATTCGTCATATTGAACCTGTACCGGGCTCCGGAACCAAAATACGGGCCCGATACCATAACTTTCAAATATAATCAAATTTCTAAAATCCTTTATATTTTCATAAAAACAATTTATTTCAAAAATTTATTTCTCGGGCTTTGGACCTTGGAATTCGATTCCGGGCATACGCCCAAGTCCCATTTTTTCCTACGGACCCTCGGGGATCGTCAAATCAGGGGTCTGGGTCCGTTTTCCCAAAATGTTGACCGAAGTCAACTTAAAATCAAATTATTAAGGCAAAAACTAGCATTTTCTCAGTTTTTCATATAAAGGCTTCCCGGCTATACGCCCGGGCTGCGCACGCAAAATGAGGTGAGATAAAAGGAGGCTTTCAAGGCCTCGGAACACCTTTTTGACATATAAAATAAGGGATGACCTTTTGGGTCACCACAATATCCACCTCTAAAACAAATGTTCGTCCTCAAACGGACATAGAAAAGTACTTGAATCAGGGAATAGATGGGGATAACGGCTCCGCATATCGGACTCGGACTCCCAGGTAGCTACCTCGACAGGCTGACCCCTCCACTAAACACGAACCGAAAGATAACTCTTCTATCTCAACTGATGGATCTGCCGGTCTAATATGGCTACCGGCTCCTCCTCATAGGTCAAATCCTTGTCCAACTAGACACTGTTGAAGTCTAACACATGTGATGGATTGCCGTGATACTTCCGAAGCATAGATACATGAAACACCGTATGCACGGCTGATAAATTTGGTGGCAACGCATGTCTGTAAGCCACCTCTCCCACCCTGTCAAGAATCTCAAACGAGCCAATGAATCTAGGTATTAGCTTGCGCTTCTTCCCGAACCTCATAACGCCGTTCATGGGCGACACCCAAAGCAATACCCGTTCTCCGACCATGAATGCCAAATCACGAACTTTGCGGTCGGCATAACTCTTCTGCCTGGACTGAGCTGTACGAAGTCTATCCTGAATGATCTTAACCTTGTCCAAGGCATCCTGCACTAACTCTGTACCCAACAACCGAGCCTCACCCGGCTCAAACCACAGAACCGGCGACCGACAACGCCTGCCATATAACGCTTCATAGGGAGCCATCTAAACGCTCGACTGATAGTTGTTGTTGTAGGCAAACTCAGCTAAAGGCAAGAACTGGTCCCAAGAGCCTCCAAAGTCAATGACACATGCTCGCAGCATATCCTCCTAAATATGAATAGTACGCTCGGATTGTCCGTCCATCTAAGGATGAAATGTTGTGCTCAACTCAACCCGCGTGCCCAACTCACGTTGAAATACTCTCCAGAAATGTGAGGTAAATTGCGTACCTCGGTCAAAAATAATGGACACGAGCACACCATGAAGGCGAACGATCTCTCAGATGTAGATCTTTGCTAATCTCTCCGAAGAATAGGAAACTGCCACATGACTTAAATGCGCTGACTTGGTCAGCCTATCCACAATGACCCATACCGCATCAAACTTCCTTTTAGTCTGTGGTAGTCCAACTACTAAATCCATGGTGATACGCTCTCACTTCCACTCAGGAATCTCAATCTGCTGCATCAATCCACCGGGTCTCTGGTGCTCGTACTTAACATGCTGATAGTTCAAGCACCGAGATACATATGCCACAATATTCTTCTTCATCCTCCGTCACCAATAATGCTGCCGCAAATCCTGATACATCTTCGCGGAACCCGGGTGAATGGAATACCCGGAACTATGGGCCTCCTCTAATATAAACTCACGAAGTCCGTCAATATTAGGCTCACAAATACGGCGTGCATCCGCAAAACTCCATCAACACCAACTGAAACCTTCTTGGCACCTCATTGACGAACCGCATCCCAAGGGCACGCAAATGAAGATCATCATACTTCCGATCCCGAATACGGTCGAATAATGAAGAACGAGCCACCGTATAAGTTAGAACATTGCCGGTGTTACCCAGCCCCCTTCCCCGCTTGTGCATTCCGTTCACATGGTTCTCCATCCGTTCGCATAGAGTAAATACTCAAGCACCAGATACATCAAAGAAACAGCAGATTTTCTAAGTTTAAGTCACTTCGACGCCTATCCGAAACTCACCTGAGCCCTCGGGGCTCCAAACCAAACATGCACACAACCTCAAAAACATCCTACGGACTTACTCAGACGATTAAATCACCAAAATAACACCTTAAACAACGAACTTATCATTAAAATCAAATAAAATTTCAAAAATTTCCAAAGTATCAATTTTCACAAATACGGGTCCGAATCACGTCAAACGACTCCCGTTTATTACCAAATTTCACAGACATATCATATTCATCATATTGAACCTGTACCGGGTTGCGGAACCAAAATACGGAAAATTCTTTATATTTTCAGAAAAATACTTTCTTTCAAAAATTTATTTCTCGGGCTTAGGACCTCAGAATTCGATTTCGGGCATACACCCAAGTCCCATTTTTTCCTACGGACCCTCCAGGACCGTCAAATCACGGGTCCGAGACCGTTTTCCTAAAATGTTGACCGAAGTCAACTTAAAATCAAAATTTTAAGGAAAAACTAGCATTTCTTAGTTTTTCGTATAAAGGCTTCCCGACTATATGTCTGGGCTACGGACGCAAAATGAGGTGAGATAAAAGGAGGCTTTCAAGGCCTCGAAACACCCTTTTGACATATAAAATAAGGGATGACCTTTTGGGTCATCACAGTTTGGTACAAATATAATTTAAACTTATTGAAGAAATTATGATCGAAAGATACTTATTGAAAATTATAACTGAAAAGCATTGCCTTGAAGAAAACTATGTTTGAAAGACTGTTGTCTCGAAAGGTATATTTGAAAAGAATTTGTGTTGAAGAAAACTATGTTGAAAGACTATTATTTCTGAAGAGTATACATACATACATATATATATTCGGAAAAAATATATTTCAAAGGAATCTTCTCTCTCTCTCTCTCTCTCTCTCTCTCTATATATATATATATATATATATATATATATACATACATATATTCAGAAGAAATATATTTCAAAGGAATATTCTATTTAAAAATGATTATACTTTAAAGCTTTCAATGTGAACTTGCGGGTGAAAGTCTACACTCGAAGATGTGACCAACTATTTGGGGTTGTTGGCTAAGGCCTTACGTGGAAAACTATTGCAGTGTTGAATTACTACGTATTCTTACCATATTGTGGGTTCCAGATTACGGGTTATGTTCCCGTCCATTCTTCAGTGTATTATTATGATGTTCCGTTGTTATTGGTTGTATTTTTCCTTCCGCTTTGTACTTTATATGTGTTAATTATATTGTGTAGTCATTGGATAGATGTCATATTCTGTTATTCCTATATTTATGCCTTTTTAGTTTATCAGACCAGTGGGTGTCTCGACTAGTCCTCGTCACTACTTCACCGAGGTTAGTCTTGATACTTACTAGGCACCGTTGTGGTATGCTCATACTACTCTTTTGCACATTGTTTTGCAGATTTCAGGTTTTGCATAGTCGGTCGATCGATAATAAGCAGCGCATGTGCTGTTGTGGAGACTCAAGGTAAAACTGCTTCAGCGTTCGCAGTTTTGGAGTCACCGTCTTATATTTTTGTCATACACTGTTGTATTTATTTCCAAACAGTGGCAATTAGATATCTTAGTGTAAATCATTTAAAGCTTATGACTTGTATTCGCCGGGTTATGGGAAGATGTGAAATGTTTAGAAGGTTATGAAAAAAATCATTAAAAAGGTTTTGATATTATGATTTATGTTTATTCAATGTTAAGCTTACCTAGTCCTTAAGACTAGGTGCCGTCACAATACCCAACGAAGAGAAATTTCGGTCTTGACAAATTGCAAGTTGGAGTTTTGAAGTCACATTCCAAGCATTTTTCAATATTGGAAGTGTGTGGTGAGATGGGAGTTGAACTACAAGAGTCAATGGAGGACTGCGAGGAGAAAAGACTAGGGCCGTACATTTTACAATTTGAAAGAACAACAAGGCAAAATGACATTCTATAACGACTCGGCCGGTCGTTCCGTAGAATCTGCATTATTATTATTGTTTTGACTTGTCATACATTGATTATACTGTTTATGATTTGTTGTAGTCGGTTGGCTCGGGTTCGGAATATTTGTAGTGAGAATTGAGACACTTAGTCTCTAAAAATAGCTTTATAGTTGGAAAAGTCAACTGGGAGTTGACTTATTGGTAAACGATCTCGAAATGCGGATTTTATGGCTCGAATAGCTTCGTTAGGTGATTTGGGACATTGGAGTGTGTTTTGGAATGTTTTTGCGATGTCCGGTGTAGAATTAGGCTTGAAGTGGCGAAAGTTAGTTTTTAGTGATTTCCGGCCGGTAGTAGAAAATAGGCAAACAAGGTCAGAATTGAGTTCTGAAAGTTGGAATAGGTTCGTAATTTCATTTTGGATGTGTGTGCAAAATTTCAGGTCAATCGGATAAGTTTTGGTTGGTTTCGGCATCGTTGGCCGAATTTGGGAATTTCAAAGTTCAAAGGTTTGAATTTGATGTGATTTTGGTGTTTTGATGTTATTTTGGGTGTTCCGAGGGTGAGACTAAGTCCGAATGAGCATTTATGATGTTGTTGTATGTTTGGTTGGAGTCCCGAGGGGCTCGGGATTGATTTCGGATTGTTAACAGGGATTTTTGGCCTTAAAATGTGCAGCATCAGCTACTGTTGTGAATTTTCTGATGCAACCGCACCTACGGATGGGGTACCGCAGATGCGGGCCCGCCGGAGCGGAAAAGAACTCCGCAAGTGCGGGCCCGCAGGAGCGGAAAAGGACTCCGCAGATGCGGATTTGGTCAGCCTAGGGGAAAGTCGCAGATGCGGACACTGGACCGCACCTGCGAAATCGCAGGTGCGGAAGTGGAGCCGCAGGTGCGAGATTTGGCCCGTTTAATGAGAATGCGCAGGTGCGGTAGTCTTGAGCGCAGGTGCGAACCGCAGGTATGAGGAAAAGGGCCGCAGGTGCGAAAAGCCTGGGCAGAAAATATAAAAGAGGACTTAGCAATTTTTAGTCTTCTTTTCACCATTGTTATTGCGGGTTCTGAGATTTTGGAGGGTTTTTGAAGAGGAAAATGATTGTCTTTCATTAAGTAAGGTTTTTGGACTTATTAAATCGATTATATGTTATTAATACCTAATTAGTGGTGTTTAATTCGGAAAAATTAGTCCAAAAAAAGAAAGTTAGGGCTTGAGATTATAAGACCTTCTAAGGGTGATTTGAGGGGTCATTCGGACTCCGATTTCAGTCTTCTTTATATGTATAGACTCAGGAGAGGATGAGGATTGTTTTGGTATAAATTTTGTCGAGTTCCGAGACGTGTGACCGGGAGTCGGGTTTTTTGCCAATTTCGGGAATTGTGCATAAAGCTGATATTTTTCGATTGGGTTTCATCTCCCTAGCATATTATTATGTGAAAAATCTGATTTCGATAGATTTGGAGCATTCGGGAGCCAATTCGAGAGGCATGAGTATTGCGGAATAGCTTTTCGGGCCATTTTTAGGTAAGTAATGTCTTTAAATCTTGTCCTAAGGGTATGAAACCCCGGACATTACATCCTTTCACAGTTTTTGGAGTGACGCGCACACTCGATGACGAGTGTGTGGTGTAACGATGAGAAATTGGAAATTTGTTCCTTCTGAGGCAACTATTGAGTTGCGAAACTGCTTTTAATTCATATGTTAAATAGTATTCCTATGTTTTTGATATATTTGGGTTGTAAGCCACGTTTGGGGCCTAGTGCCGATCTTTAAACCCCTTGGTGGCTATTTCCCTGATATTCCTCACGTAGTAATTATGATTTTACACCCTGTCTTTCTTGTTAAATTGTTGACACTAAGATTTGTTGATATTTTTATTTCTTGAAATGAAATAGTGTTTTGGGTCGAGAATGCTATTTATTTATGGCCCGAGTAGCATGTTGCGAGTGTCTAACTGAGTGAGGCCGAGGGCCAATATTGTGAGGATATTTATGATATGAGAGAGGCCGAGAACCCCATTTATTTGGCTGTTTATAGCGCTTGGGCTGTAGGAGCCCCTCCGGAGTCTGTATACCCCTAGTGAGCGCAGGTACCTACTGAGTACGAGTGTCGAGTGACGAGTGATTGGGAGGCATGAGTGACTGTGAGGTGATGAGTGACTGTTACTGAGTGATGGTGAGGTGTTGAGTGACTGATTATGAGTGATGATTTGGCCCGAGGGGCAGTTTATAATGATATTTTGCTGAGCTTTTGATTATAATTCACTTCATTTTTCATGCTGAGATTTTTGGGAATTTTACTGAGAAATATTGGAAATCATATTTGATCAAAGTATTTTTACGGAAATTGGTTTTTAAACATATGGACTAAATATATACATTGTTAAAACTCAGTATTTTACTATTTCTGAATTGATGTTTTGTACTGTGTGTTTCTTATCTTCAGACTTGATTTATTTTCATTGCTACTGAGTTGGCGTACTCATCAGTACTCCCTGCACCTCTGTGTGCAGATCCAAGTACTGGTTCAGAGCAGTAGTTATCTAAGATCGTTCAACGTCGGCATTCCGAATTTCGAGGTAGCTGTCCAACGTCCACAGCTTCTCCATTTCCCTTCCTTTATTTAGTATTTAGTATTTGTTCTGAGACGTTGTATTATGACACTAGCAGTTTTAGTCTTATTCTTAGATGCTCGTGATCTGTTGACTCCAATTCTGGGGAATGCTTTTAAACTGTTAGATTTTATTATGTTCTATTAAAGACTTAGAAGATTTTATACATGCTATTAATGAATTCGGTAAATTTTATTACAGGGATTGTGTAATTGTGTGATAGTGGCTAGCCTAGTTCCACGATAGGCCCCATCAAGACCAGTTAGGATTTGGGGTCGTGACAAGTTGGTATCAAAGCTCTAGGTTACATAGGACTCAACGGTCATGAGAAGTTTTAGTAGAGTCTTGCGACGTCTATACTTATCTTCGAGAGGCTACAAAACTCTTAGGAAAAATCTCATTTTCTTGAACTATGTCGTTCCATTCTATTGATTCTGTAAATCTAAACTCCTGTTGTTTCATTCTCTCACAGATGGTGAGGACACGCGCTACGGATCAGGGTGACCAGACACCAGCTGGACCCATGAGGGGTCGAGGCTGTGGCGGAGTTAAGGGACCAGCCCGTGCAGCAGCCGGGGCAGTACCAAGGGATCCCAATACTATTCAGGATCAGGTTCCCGCCGAGGGTGCCCTAGCGGGACAGGCTCAGGCACCGGCCGTAGACCCTGGCTCAGATCTTGACAATGTGTACCAGTTTTGCTCAGGCAGTTGCTATGTCTACTACTATCGCCACAGCTCAGGCCGGGGGAGGCACTCAGACTTCAGCTGCCTGGACACCTGAGCAGGTTGTACATGGTCTTAAAGCACCAGGGTAGTCCCAGCCCAGCTGGTTGCTCTAGTTCATGACAATGTGGTTCAGCTATACCCGAGGATGAGCAGCGCAGGCTGGAGAGGTTCAATAGACTTCAGCCTCCGACTTTCAACGGCACAGAGGGCGAGGATGCCCAGGGTTTTCTGGATAAGTGTCAGAGGATACTCCGTACTGCTGGGATTCTAGGGACCAGTGGGGTCTCGTTTGCTAAATTTCAGTTTGTTGGTGCTACTTTCACTTGGTGGGAGGCATTTGAGAGGCGTATGCCGGTTGGTTCAGCACCCCTCACCTGCCAGCAGTTCTTCACGATCATTTTGGAGAAGTATGTTCCTCAATCCCACAGAGAGGAGCAACGCAGGTAGTTTGAGCAGTTGCGCCAGAAGCTGTCAGTTACACAATATGAGATGCGGTTTTTTGAGTTGGCTCGATATGCTTCTGAGTTAGTCCCTACTGATAGGGAGAGGATCAGGAGGTTTTTAGATGGTCTCACTTACCAGCTCCGCATATTGATGACCAGGGAGAGAGTGTCCGGAGCTACATTCGAGCAGGTTGTTGACATTGCTCGGGATATTGAGTCGGTTCGCAAGTAGGAGCGAGAGGAGAGGGAGTCAAAGAGGCCTCGGGGATCAGGTATCTTCAACGGTGGCCCTACCAGAAGGCAGTTTCAGCACAGTAGAGGTCGTCCATTTAGACCTCCTAAGCCAGCTCGCCCAGCTTATAGTGTTGCATCTTTGGGGCAGGGTCCGCGCAGCTCTCATCTAGGACGTTCTTCCTTTAGTGCACTTCCAGCTCAGAGCTCTTCCAGAGCATCATCATTCCAGAGTTTTTCTATGCATGGTTCATCCGGTAGCTATTCTAGTGGCAGGGGTTCCCTTCAGTCCCCATCTCCAGCTCTAGGTAGTTGTTTTGAGTGTGGAGAGTTTTGACATTTATGGAGCCAGTGTCCTCGTCATCGTGCTAGTTCATCTCAATAGAGGGTTCAACCCTCGACATCAGCCCCAGTCACTTTACCACCTTTCCAGGCAACTAGGGGTGGTGGTCAGGCAGCTAGAGGCCGCCCCTTGAGGGGGAGGTCAAGCAGGTGGGGGCCAGCCACGTATTTATGAACTCCTAGCTAGGCCTGATGCTATGGCCTCCGATACGGTGATTACATGTACTATCTCAGTCTTTCACAGTGATGCTTTGGCTTTATTTGACCCAGGTTCCACATACTCTTATGTTTCGTTATATTTTGCTCACTTTCTGAGTATGCCCCGTGAGTCTTTAGTTACATCTGTTCATGTGTCGACTCCGGTGGGTGATTCTATTATTGTGGACCGTGTGTATCAGTCGTGTGTGATATCTATTGGGGGTCTAGAGACCCGAGTAGACTTGTTGTTGCTCAGCATGGTTGATTTTGATGTGATACTGGGCATGTATTGGTTATCCCCATGTCATGCTATTCTTGATTGTCACGCTAAGACCGTGACCCTGGCTATGCCCGGAGTTACGAGAGTTGAGTGAAGAGGGTCTGTTGAGTATGTGCCTAGCAAAGTGATTTTTTACTTAAAGGCTCAACATATGGTTGAGAAAGGATGTGAATCTTATCTTGCTTTTGTGAGGGATGTTAGTAGTGAGACTCCTTTTGTTGATTCTGTCCCTATGGTCCGTGATTTTCCGGACGTATTCCCTGCAGACATAGGGGGCATGCCACCTGACAGGGACATTGATTTTTGTATTGACTTGGTGCCAGGCACCCAGCCTATATCTACTCCACCTTATCGTATGGCACCAGTGGAGTTGAAGGAATTGAAGGAGCAGCTTCAGGAACTCCTAGATAAGGGGTTCATTCGGCCTAGTGTGTCACCTTGGGGCGCACCGGTGTTGTTTGTGAAGAAAAAGGATGGTTCCATGCGCATGTGCATTGATTATCCGCGGTTGAACAAGGTGATGGTGAAGAACCGGTATCCTTTGCCCCGTATTGATGACTTGTTTGACCAGCTTCAGGGAGCTAGAGTGTTCTCCAAGATTGACTTGAGGTCCGGGTATCATCAGCTGAAGATTCGGGATTCTGACATTCCGAAGACTGCTTTCAGGACCAGATATGGTCATTATGAGTTTCTGGTTATGTCATTTGGGCTGAATAATGCCCCAACCGCATTCATGCAATTGATGAACATCGTGTTTCAGCCCTACCTTGATTCTTTCGTCATTGTGTTCATTGGTGACATCCTGGTATATTCTCGTAGCCAGGAGGAGCATGCTCAGCATTTGAGGGTTGTGTTGCAGTGGTTGAGGGAGGAGAAGCTTTATGCAAAATTCTCCAAGTGTGAGTTTTGGCTTGGTTCAATAGCTTTCTTGGGGCACGTGGTGTCCAATGAGGGTATTCAGGTTGATCCGAGGAAGATAGAGGCGGTGCAGAGTTGGCCCAGACCGTCCTCAGCTACAGAGATTAGGAGTTTCCTTGGTTTGGCGGGATATTACCGTCTCTTTGTGGAAGGGTTCTCTTCTATTGCTTCACCCTTTATCAGATTGACCCAGAAGGGTTCTCCATTTAGATGGTCTGATGAGTGTGAGGAGGGCTTTCAGAAGCTCAAGTCAGCATTGACCACAGCCCCGGTATTGGTTTTGCCTATTGGTTCGTGTTCTTATACAGTCTATTGTGATGCTTCTAGAGTTGGCTTGGGAGCGATACTGATGCAGGACGGTAGGGTGATTGCCTACGCGTCTAGACAGTTGAAGGTGCACGAGAAGAATTATCCATTGCACGATCTTGAGTTAGCTGCCATTGTTCATGCCTTGAAGATTTGGCACCATTATTAGTATGGGGTGCAATGTGAGATTTTCACCGATCATCGTAGTCTGCAGTATCTGTTGAAACAAAAGGACTTGAATTTGCGTCAGAGGAGATGGTTAGATCTTCTCAAGGATTCTGACCTCACTATTTTGTATCATCCGGGGAAGGCCAATGTAGTGGCCGACGCCCTGAGTCACAGAGCCGAGAGTTTGTGGAGTCTAGCTTACCTTTCAGCAGCAGAGCGACCTTTAGCACTTGATGTTCAGGCTTTAGCGGGTCAGTTGGTGAGATATGATTTGTCTGAGCCTCTGCGGGTATTAGCCAGCATGGCTTCCCGGTCTTCTCTTTATGATCAGATTAGAGCACGTCAGTATAATGACTGGCACTTGTTAGTTCTCTAGGATAAGGTCCATCTAGGTGATGCCAGGGAAGTGACTATTGGTGATGACGGGGTTATGAGGATGCAGGGTCGTATTTGCGTGCCCAATGTGGACGGGCTTCGAGAGTTCATATTAGCAAAGGCCCACAGCTCGCGGTATTCCATCCATCCGGGTGCCGCAAAAATGTATCAGGATCTGAGACAACAGTATTGGTGGAGACGGATGAAGAGAGATATTGTTGAGTATGTAGCACGGTGTCTCAACTGCCAGCAGGTCAAGTATGAGCACCAGAGACCAGGTGGATTACTTCAGAGGTTAGATATTCCGGAGGGGAAGTGGGAGCAGATCACCATGGATTTTGTAGTTGGGCTTCCACGGACTTCAAAGGGTTTTGATGCTATTTGGGTCATTGTGGATCTGTTGACCAAGTCCGCGCACTTCATTCCTGTCAGTACTACTTATACTTCGGAGCGGTTAGCTGGGATCTACATCAAGGAGATTGTCCGATTGCATGGAGTTCCAGTTTCTATCATTTCGGACAGAGGTACTCAGCTCACGTCTCAGTTTTGGAGGGCCGTGCAGAGAGGTATGGGTACTCAGGTAGAGTTGAGCACAACATTTCATCCTCAAACCGACGGGCAGTCGGAGCAGAATATTCAGATTTTGGAGGACATGTTGCGTGCTTGTGTGATTGATTTTGGGGGTTCATGGGACCAGTTTCTGCCACTCGCGGAGTTTTCATATAATAATAGCTACCAGTCTAGTATTCAGATGGCCCCATATGAGGCTTTATATGGTAGGAGGTGTAGATCTCCAGTTGGTTGGTATGAGTAGGGTGAGGCTAGGCTATTGGGCACAGACTTTGTTCAGGATGCATTGGAGAAGGTGAAGTTGATTCAGGAGTGACTTTGCACAGCGCAGTCTAGACAGAAGAGTTATGCGGACCGGAAGGTCCGGGATGTGTCTTTCATGGTGGGAGAGAAGGTACTGCTGAAGGTGTCACCCATGAAGGGTGTTATGAGGTTCGGGAAGAGGGGGAAGCTGAGTCCCCGATTCATTGGGCCTCTTTAGGTACTTCAGAGGGTTGGAGATGTGGCTTATAGACTTGCCTTGCCACCCAGCTTATCGAGTGTTCATCTGGTATTCCATGTTTCGATGCTCATGAAGTATAGTGGTGACTCATCTCATGTGTTAAACTTCAACACAGTTCATCTCGAGGGTGATATGTCATATGAGGTAGAGCCAGTGGCCATTTTGGGTGGTCAGGTCGAAAAGTTGAGGTCTAAGGATATAGCTTTAGTGAAGGTGCAGTGGAGAGGTCAGCCAGTGGAGGAGGCTACTTGGGAGACCGAGCGGGAGATACAGAGCAGATATCCCCACTTGTTTGAGACTCCATGTATGTTTCTAGACCCGTTCGAGGACAAACGTTTGTTTAAGAGGGGGAGAATGTAACGACCCGGCCGGTCGTTCCGTAGAATCTGCATTATTATTATTGTTTTGCCTTGTCATACATTGATTATACTACTTATAATGTGTTGAAGTAGGTTGGCTCGGGTTCGAATGTTTGTAGTTAGAATTGAGACACTTAATCTCTAAAAGTAGCTTTATAGTTGGAAAAGTCAACTGAGAGTTGACTTATTGGTAAACGATCTCGGAATGTGGATTTTATGGCTCGGATAGCTTCGTTAGGTGATTTGGGACTTAGGAGTGTGTTCGGAATATTTTTGCGATGTCCGGTGTAGAATTAGGCTTGAATTGGCGAAAGTTAGTTTTTGGTGATTTCCGGCCTGCAGTGGAAAATAGGCTAACAGGGCCAGAATGGAGTTCCGGAAGTTGGAACAGGTTCGTAATGTCATTTTGGATGTGTGTGCAAATTTTCAGGCCAATCGGATATGTTTTGGTTGGTTTCGGCATCGTTGGTGGAATTTGGGAATTTTATAGTTCATAGGCTTGAATTTGATGTGATTTTAGTGTTTTGATATTATTTAGGGTGTTCCGAAGGTGCGACTAAGTCCGGATGAACATTTATGATGTGTTGGTATTTTTGGTTGGAGATCCGAGGAACTCGGGATTGATTTTGTATGGTTAACGGGGATTTTTGGCCTTGAAATGTGCAGCATCTGCTGCTGGTGTGAGTTTTTTGGTGCAACCGCACCTGCGGATGGGGAACCGCAGGTGCGGGCCCGCATGAGCGGAAAAGGACTCCAACGATGCGCATTTGGTCAACCCAGGGAAAGTCGCAGATGCGGACACTGGACCGCACCTGCGAGGCTGCAGGTGCGGAAGTGGAGCCACAGGTGCGGGATTTGGCTCGTTTAATGAGAATGCGCAGGTGCGGTAGTCTTGAGCGCAGGTGCGAAAAGCCTAGGCAGAAAGTATAAAAAGAGGAGTTAGCGATTTTAGTCTTCTTTTCACCATTGTTATTGCGGGTTCTGAGCTTTTGGAGGGTTTTTGAAGAGGAAAATGATTGTCCTTC
Organism: Nicotiana undulata; assembly: GCA_005239495.1. Classification (NCBI taxonomy): domain Eukaryota; kingdom Viridiplantae; phylum Streptophyta; class Magnoliopsida; order Solanales; family Solanaceae; genus Nicotiana; species Nicotiana undulata. Next base: position 27,941 of record ML270406.1, on the reverse strand, counting down.
ATTAAGTAAGGTTTTTGGACTTATTAAATCGATTATATGTGATTAGACCTAATTAGTGGTGTATAATTCGGAAAAATCAGTGAAAAAAGAGAGAGTTAGGGCTTAAGATTATGAGACCTTCTAAGGGTGATTTGAGGGGTCATTTGGTCTCTGATTTCAGCGTTCTTGATATGTATAGACTCGGGAGGGGATGAGGATCATTTTGGTATAAAGTTTGTCAAGTTCAGATACATGGGCTTGGGGGTCGGGTTTTGGCCAATTTCGGGAATTGTGCATAAAGTTGATATTTTTCGATTGGATTTCATCTCCCTAGCATATTTTGACGTGAAAAAACTGATTTTGATAGATTTGGAGCATTCGGGAGCCGATTCGAGAGGCAAGAGTATTGCGGAATAGCTTTGCGGGTTTATTTGAGGTAAGTAATGTCATTAAATCCTGTCATGAGGGTATGAAACCTCGGACTTTATATCCTTTCACTGTTTTGGAGTGACGTACACACTGGATGACGAGTGTGGGGCGTGCACGAATTGAGAAATGGGATATTTGTTCCTTCTAAGGCAAATATTGAGTTGTGAAACTGCTTTTAATTCATATGTTAAATAGTATTACTATGTTTTTGATATATTTGGGTTGTAAGCCACGTTTGGGGCCTAGCGCCGATCTATTTAAACCCCTTTGGGGTCTATTTCCTGATATTCCTCACGTAGTAATTATGATTTTACACTCAGTTTTTCTTGTTAAATTATTGACACTCGGATTTGTTGATATTTTTATTTCCTGAAATGAAATACTATTTTGGGTCGGAAACCTCATTTATTTATGGCCCGAGTGGAATGTTGAGAGTGCCTGATTGAGTGAGGCCGAGGGCCAATATTGTGAGGATATTTATGATATGAGAGAGTCCAAGTGCCTGAGTGATTGATGCCATGATTTCGCTGTTTATAGCGCTTGGGCTGTAGGAACCCCTCCGGAGTCTGTACACCCCCAGTGAGCCCAGGTACCTACTGAGTGCGAGTGCCGAGTGACGAGTGATTGGGAGGAATGAGTGACTGTGAGATGCTGAGTGATTGTTACTGAGTGATGGTGAGGTGCTGAGTGACTGATTATGAGTGATGATTTGGCCCGAGGGGCAGTTTATAATGATATTTTGCTGAGCTTTTGATTATAATTCACTTCATTTTTCATGCTGAGATTTTTGGGAATTTTACTGAGAAATATTGGAAATCATATTTGATCAAAGGATTTTTACGGAAATAGGTTTTTAAACATATGGACTAAATATATACATTGTTAAAACTCAGTATTTTACTATTTGTGAATTTATGTTTTGTACTATGTGTTTCTTATCTTCAGACTTGATTTATTTTCATTACTCCTGAGTTGGCATACTCATCATTACTCCTTGCACCTCTATGTGCAGATCCAGGTACTGGTTCTGAGCAATAGTTATCTGAGACCGTTCAACGTCGGTATTCGGGATTTCGAGGTAGCTGTCCAGCGTCCACAACTTCTCCATTTCCCTTCCATCATTTAGTATTTAGTATTTATTCTGAGACATTGTATTATGACACTAGCAGTTGTAGTCTTATTCTTAGATGCTCGTGATCTGTTGACTCCAGTTCTGGGGAATGGTTTTAGACTGTTAGATTTTATTATGTTCTGTTAAAGACTTAGAAGATTTTATACTTTCCATTAATGAATTCGGTAAATTTTATTAAAGGGATTGTGTGATAGTGGCTAGCCTAGTCCACGATAGGCGCCATCACGACCAGTTAGGATTTGGGGTCGTGACACATTCCTCACATGAAAGTCAAGAAGTGCAAAATGAAGAAATTAATGTTTGGCTTGGTCATCTACTTACCACCCCACCCCACCCCCCCACCGCTCGTGGTCACAAGCTTGACTCCATGCTAGGTGCCCAGTTCATATCATCCAATTGGCTAGAAAAATGGTAAAGTTGACTTGCGTCGAGCCACGACGTTAAATGCAGCACTTGGTGGGAGGCAACCCATCGCTTTCAAAAGTTTTGGTCATTTTTGAAATTTTCTTTTTTAGAATAGCTTATTATATTGTTTCTAACCAATCTGCCATGTTTCAAAACTTTTGGAGTTGATTTGAGCAGGTCAGGGTGACTGGGCAGCCATAAAATAGTAGTTGGTGCAAAATTGCAGAGCAGCACACTGTTTCACTATGTGATCGCCGCAAAACATATGTGTTCGCATAACAGTTGGCTTCAGTAAATAATGTGATCGCATAAATCGAGGAGCTACTACTCAATGTGATCGCATCATACCACTCGCGATCGCATAAGTTCCAGGTAAGTAAATTAAACTTTAACACTAGAAACGAACCCTTACCCACTCTTTTGCCCAAAACGAAATTTCTCACCCCTGGCCCTCAAAAATCATCTCAAGGGTTTCTTTCTTCAATTTCATATCACTAATCAAGTTCAATCTCAGAGGTATGTACTTCGTCACTTTAATCTCTCTTCAAGCTCGATTTGTTTTGTTGTGCTACTAATGTAATGAACAACCATGTTTCTTTCTTCTTCATCTCTACTTCATATCTAGGATTGATGATTTAGAATTTTTGTTGTGAATATTGTGTTTGAGTGTGTGCATGCTTGCTGGGTAAGGTTGGTTGAGTGAATTCTTACTTCTTGAACAAAACTTGGGGTTAGATCCGTGCCTAAATTCTCCAAAATTTGTGTGAAAATTTGTTGCCCATTATGTGTTTGGGAAAATGCCCAAGAGAAAATTCAACTGGGCGAAAAAGAAGCCTTTGTGATCGCGAGGCCCATTTCCGCGATCGCGTAGAACAAAGTCTGCACAATAGGAATTTACCTTATGCGATCGCGTTGAGTGTTCCATGATCGCACAGTGTTAAACCTGTGAACAAAAAAATTCACCCATCGCGTTCGCCAGGCTCTGACCGCGATTGCACCGCCCTAAATTTCTGGCAGGAAAACAATAGCTCTGCGGATTTTTACGATGTTGCTTTTGGGTCATTTTCTTTGGCCTAGATACATCATAATATAGTGTATTGAGTATATGTTCATGCATTTAACATGTGGTGTACATTTGTAGGTACCTTGAGTATAAAATGGCCTCGGAAAATGTTGAAAATGTGCAAAATGTGCAAGAGCCTGCCCCCCAAGTTGTGGAAGAAGATTAGTTTGATGAGACCAGATTCACGGCGGCTGAGTGTTAAAGAAATTATGACAAACTCATGTCAAAGAGCATCGTCAAAGAAAGGGGCATCCATTTAGACAACCTTGATGCTAAGATGCCGGATTTTTTCGGAGATTGATTGACAGTGGATGGATGTGCTTTGGTCCTTAACCAATTAAGGTGAACTACACAATGGTTCTTAGTTTTATGCCAACGCCTTGAAGACAAATTTCTAGGGAGAAGTATTCACCTTTGTTAGGGGCAAGCAGATCAACTTTGGCCCCGAGGTAATAAATGCATACTACGGGCTTCCCAATGCTGACAATGAGGTATACAGAGCTAGAGGAAGAGAGAGAGGAACATAATGGTTGGTGGAGAAGCTTCATGACGATGTGCAACCAACTTGGGAAAGAATACACAAAGGGGTTGATTCTCATGAATTCACAGCGGAAGCCAAGACTTGGCTATCCATTATTTGTGCTAGGATTGTACCAGCTAGACATGAGACTGAGGTGACGCCTAAGAAGGCATTGATGATTGCTGCCATTATGGATGACTTGCCAGTGAACGTGGGCCAACACATAGTGAGTGTAATTGAGGAAGCATGTAACGGAAGGTCTAAAACCCTATTCTCTCCCTCATTGATCACTCAGTAGTGTTATGATGCTGGGGTGCGAAAGGACCCGAATGATACTGAGAAGGACCCTGGCGTAGCAATCTATCCATTGCTTCGAAAAGGGTCAACTGGCGGGAAGAAAAAGAGAAGAATTGATGTGCTATCTCCTTCATTTGGGCAGTTTGCTGAGAATGCCGATGGATCCGGTGGTTCTTCCACAGCTGTAGCGGGACCACATGACCCCATGACTCCACTTCCTTATAAGCCCCCCACTATGCGCCACATTGCCAATCACATCTATGGCGTAGATGCTTATATTCGACAGCTTATCGCTGGCATTCCCTCCAGTCCATCTGGTGAGAGCACTTCGACTGGGAATGGTAAGAAGCCACCAACTTTGGATGATGTAGTGCTAGAACAAAAAACAATCAAAAACATATTAGAAGACATGAGTCGAAGAAAAGGATAGGTTGAAATGCGACATATGAAGTTCAAGGAGCATGAGAAGAAGAAAAGCAAGTTTCTGTCAAGGATGATGCACAAGCTTGGTTCATTCTGTGGCTCACAGGATTCTGAGGACGATGATGATGAGGATTTGGAGCTCAAATTTCTCACCTCCTCCAACTCTGAGTGATGCAGCTTCAGGGAGCACCTCCTTCATTTTATCTTGTTTTGATTAGTTACATTGGGGAAAATGCAACACTTTAGATTGGGGGTGACTCATATTTGACGTATGTTTGTAGAGGATTATGTGGAGCATGATCATTTTCTGTGAACTTGTGTGAATTGGTTTACATTTTCAATTTATTAGGAATATTTCGTAAAATTAGCATTTTCTTGTTGGCTTCTATTTTTCTTGTTTTTATTTGTGTTTATTTTGGTTTTTTATTTTGTATAGTAGTATTAATGAAACACTTTGGTTTTTCTTTCTACCGCGGTTTTTTTTCAAGAAATTTATTTGTGTTGAACCGGGTGACTTTTCTCTATGAAGGATGGCGTGATAACTTTTTTAAGGGAATAGTCTTGTTTAGTTTTTTTAGAAAGTATATAATTTTTTTACCCTATTAGTTTAGTAGCTAGCTGTGAATAAATTAGTTTTTGGGGATGTGATTTTGTGTACATACACCAACATGTGACTTGTTTGGTACCAATATAATTTAATCTTTGGCATATGAAGTTTTTGATCTTTAATATATATATATATATATATATATATATATATATATATATATATAATAAAAATGAACGATTTAAGTAATGTTCCTTGTTGTGATTTTTAGATTCTACTAGTATTAGCACCCGCGCAGATGCGCGGACACTAACCATGTCAAATATTTGAGTTATTTGGATTATACATAAATAATTTTTAAATTTAAATATTCTTGATAAATATAGATAATCATTGGATATTAATTAAGAAACACTACATGAAAAAAGATTAATTTTTTCTCAAATCTCCTAATTATAATTTTATTTTCTTTTTGGGATCATTCTCGTCGGTGCCATAGTTCCTAAAAATAGCCAGGAATCAAAATAATAACTCATATTTATCACAAAACAATTAAAGGTTTAGACTATGAAGGACATTTTGGATACTACTTGACTCTCTTACTACTACTTGAACTATTATTTGGTGTGTTTATCTTCCAAAAGTATTTCTATCTTAAAATTTCAGTTTCTAGAATTTTATTTTTCAATAATAATTATTTTTATAATAATAAGTGAAAATATTATCCTTAATTCAAAACTCATTTTAGTCAGCTATCTAAAAACTTACAAAATTCTTTAGCTAGTGAATTTTCTTTTTCCAGTATGACTCCATTTTTATTTGTCATTAACCATATTGAACATCTAAGTTATTTGAATTATATGTAGATAAAATTAAAATTAAAACCTTACAGATAATTATAGAAATCGTTAGATAATAATTAAGACACACTACATGGAAGAAGAAAAACATTTTCTCAAATCCTGTTGTGATAAATTTATTTTTGCATCATTCTCATTTGTTTCATTGGAACCTAAAATAGCCACAAAAGCGAAATAATAACTCGTATTTATGGCAAATCACAAAGGTTGACACAAAATATGAACGATTCTTTGTTTATGACGTGAGTCTTTTACTACGACTTGAACTCTTATTTGTTATGTTGTTATCTTTGAAAATATATTTCTATTTTAAAATTCCAATTTCTAAAATTTTATATATATTTCAATAATGATTATCAATGTAATGATGCAAGTGAAGATATTATTCTTAATTTAAAATTTACTTTAATCGGCTACCTATAAATTTAAATGATTCTTTAGCCGGTAAATTTTATTTCAGTATGACTGGCAAGATAATATAAATGTTTTATCATGTTCCATCAATACTCTAAAGGGGTTATACAATATATCCAGTGTGAAGTATACCAACATTTCTATTAGTAAATAGAGGGTTTCCAAGTACATGGCCAATGACCCTATTTTAAATTTATCGATATCTCTAGTCACATATTTTGAATTTTGAATGCCCTACGTATACAGATTTTTGGTTATTCAATTATTGAATGTTAAATTAGTTGATTGTTATTATATAACATAAAATATTGTCTTAAAATTGTCAAGTAGTTTTTCTCGACACTATACTTGGCTTAACCTCAACGCAAATTACTCAAATTACATTTAAATTCAAATTCGAATATCATATCATTTTGTTAGTAATAATGATGTTTTAAAAACGACACACAATGTAAAATAAAAAAATATTCTAAGATATCATTATCTTATAATCTATGTGACTTCATTGAGATTCATTGGTTTCCATTGGATTTTGGATTTGTATCCACTTGAGTTTTCATGTGCCATGTGTGGTGAGCTTTAACTGTGACGTTCTTTTGCATCATTTGTAGTATAGAACTTGCCCGGAATGTGCTTCAAGAAGAAATTCTAGACGAACTTGGTTTGAAAAATGATATTAGGCCTTCCTTTGACCGTTATTGCGCAAATTTCCTACCCGCGCATATTTTCCCTAGTCAACCATTTTGAGCCTTTAAACTTTTTCTGGCAACCATGCTACAAGCTATCGTCTTATGAATTTTCTTGTTGCATTATACCTTCCTAAGTATTTTGAAGTATGAATATAGGCTAAAAGCCTAAGTTTGGGGTGAATGTTGGAAAAGTTGTGATGTTGAAGTTTCTAAAAGGTGAAAGGTGTTATATATAACAAAAAAAATATTAAAAAAATAAGAAATTGTGAATAAATGGAAGACTAGGTGATATAAAAAAAGAAGAAGAATGGACGGAAAAGTTCTTGAAGGAGGTGGACTTCAATTATTGAAAATGAGTAGTGCTTAGGGAGGTTTTGAGTCACTCTTACCAAATCCTGTCCTACCTTAACCAAAACCTAAACTACAGCCCTTCAAGTCCTAATTGATTTTAAACCAAGTATGTCTACATTAGTGGAGAAATACATGAAGGGCAAGCTTATGGTGCTACTTGTGTGCATTTGAATAACTTTGAGAGAGTTTATTCTTTCCATTTGACATCCCATTTACGTTTTGAATTGCAATTTATGAGTTTGAGATTCTCTCTTAAAGTGTGATGGCACTTGAGACTCGAACTGTGAATTTAATCCCATTTTCAATTGAGTTCTGTGGTTTTAGCACAGTCGCTCAACTATTAATAATTGATCTAATTATCTAATTAATTACGTGTTTTAAACCTATTGTGCATTTTTAAACCTTTTGAACCGCTTTTAATATTTATAGATTTATTTTGGAACAAGTCACGATATCGTACACTTGTCGTTTGGCACACGTCGCAAACCGCACCGCATGAAATGCACCCGCGATTTACGATATGCTTATTTTATTACTATTTGAAGGTTTGGTCGAATCACATGAAATGCACACCCGAATTAGGGTTTACGTATCGTGACCATGCCACGGAAAGCGTACTCATAGCCACAATGATTCATTGTTACTAACAGAACTTTATTAACTCCATGCCAACAAATACTCTTTCATTAAATTGTTTAACTCAAAACGTTGTCCAAATCTTTCTGAACGAACTTCTGCTCAAACATCACTATGACCATAATCGCACAAATTTTAACTACAATAACCCATTTGTATCATATTTTCATGAAATCAATTAGGAGGTTTAACCAGTTATTAGATATAAAGATTACAGATCAGAAAAATGGACTAAATAAGGAATCAAATTGCAGACAAACCAATCAAACATAGAAAAGAATTGGAGTGCATTCCATATTCATCTAACATCCACGAGAATCACAATAAACATTTAAAAGGCAGAGTAAGAATCAGACCTTTAGTTGAGCTTTACCAACTAAAATATCCTCCGAGCAGTACACGCAAAAGACGTTTGACGGCAAAAATATAATTCATTCTGGCCAGCAAAATAAAGAACCAACAGACAACATTTCCTCCTAAAAATGTGGTCTAAATCCCAAAGAAACTAAGTATAGCAGTCACCGAAAAACATGTATATCGCTGGAAAATTGCTCCTCGTCAAATCCTACTTCATTTCATTTTCCCGATTTCCTTCTCACTGTATCGTTCGCTGCTGTCCGGTTTCTCGAGAGGAAGGAGTCTTAGGTTGGCTATCTTCACCAGCGGCAGAAAAATGGGAGAGAGAGAGAGGGCTGGCGGCGGTTGAAGGTTAAGAAGGAGGGTCCGGTGGCCAGGCGAGGAGGTCCGATTTGTTGCTCGGGGTCAGTTGGTTTAAGGAGTGTTGCTGGCCGGCAGCGAGTTTAGGGCGGTGAGAGTTGCTGTTTCCCTCTTTTGGGTTGCTGAAGATGTATAGTTTTCTAGGGTTTCTTTTGTGTCTAGTATTTTTTTTATAGAAAAAATGGCATGGTATTAGGACCTATTAAGAAAATTGGCATAAAAAGTCTTAATTTTTTATATTGGCACTCTATAACCTAGCTTTAAATTTTTATTTATTTTAATTTGTATAGGATAGTCAATTTTATAGTTATTCAAAATCAGAGCACTTTCCCCTTTTTCCTTCTTTCTCTTCTTCTTTTACGCTTTTCTCTTGTATCTTCCCAAAATTTCAAAACAAAATTCAAATTCCTCAAATCTTTCCATTTTTATCCGATTAAAACTCACTACTGCATCTTCTTAATCTTTTTTATAACTATTTTTGTAATTTCAAGTCTCCTTCGTAGAAATCGGAAGATAATATCACCATTCTTGTCAAGTTGAAAGATGGGTAAGAATTCAACTAGTAAGAAATCAAAATCTAAAGCAACTGTTGTCAAATCTTCATCTCTTGATGTTGATTATGATTCTGATTTCGAAGATACAGTGTTTAAGAGGTTGAAATTGCCACATGCAAAAGTCGTGTGAAAGGACAAGCAAAGGGAAATTTTGGTTGAAGCATCGCATACAAATGACAAAGAAAAAAAATCGAAAATGCGTCTGGTATACAAAAAAATATTGCTACTAAACCCAAAAAGAGAAAGCGCACAGAAGAGGTTCAATGTGATAAACTTCATGTGAAGGTATTTTTAATCTCAATTGATTTAATGCATTTTAGCTTATTTATCGTCTACATTAGCTATAATCATTCAGTATTTGTACTTGATACTGTGTAAAGTAGTTGTCTGTCCGTAGCTAATATAGACGTGAAGAGATTTTTGAACCCAGATTTGGTAAAGTTCACTTTGCTGTCATATATGGCTTATGGTGAATGATAAGTTGAACACTCTCAAATATTCTTAGTAAAATTAATTTTTAGCTACGTCATATCACTTAAGTCTCTCGTGATCTAATATTATATAAAAATAATAAGTAAAAGATAGTTTCCTTCACACTAAAAGTACTTTACATTATGCAGTATATAAACTTATCACAAATTGAAAGATTTTTGTAAGTATTGGACATACTACGTAGAAAAGTTTATAATATTAAAAGTGTCTAATTATGAATATATTCATATTCCATCTTGGATAAATTATGAATACCCATATTTGCTCATCTTTCTGTTTCTTTAGAGAATCAGGCTCTAACTTTTTGGTGCCTTTATTTTTTGCTCTTATTTCTTTCTTCTTTTTGTGGTCTGAAAATCGCGGTATCTGATGTATCTTTCGTTGCACTATGAAACTATTTAAAGATGTATAGTTGAGTATAATTTAATGATATTCACTGCCTACATATATGACGTAGTATAATTAATATTTTTTTAATGTAGAAATGTGATTTCTATGTCGCATTGGATACAAAATTATCTTGTTCTCGTTGGAGCTCACATACTAATGTTGGGGTTGTTGATGAGTTAAAGTTGAAATTGACGGATGAGCAGATTCAAATGTTTGGAAAAACTTGTTTCGGCTATTTCCTCGATTTGCCTGTTGTTGTTGTACAGAACCAAGTTATACGATTCTTAATGTCAAGGGAGGTGGTTCAAGATAGTGAGGATGAGTTTTACGTGAATATCAATCATAGTACCCTGTGTTTTGGGATTAGAGAATTTGCAATTATATCTAATTTAAGGGTGTATTGGTGAAGTCAATNTTCTTAATGTCAAGGGAGTTGGTTCAAGATAGTGAGGATGAGTTTTACGTGAAGATCAATCATAATACCCTATGTTTTGGGATTAGAGAATTTGCAATTATATCTGGTTTAAGGTGTGTTGGTGAAGTCAATGATGAGGAAACTTATAGTGGATCAAATAGGCTCAAGGAAGCCTACTTTCCTGATTGTGATAGAGTATCAAAGGATGACCTTATTGATTGTTTTAGGGAAAAGAGATGGCAATCAGATAATGATGCTCTAAAGATTTCGTTATTGTACTTCAATACACTTTCTTATTCTCCACAATTAGTAAAAGATCCTTTGTAAGTAATCGAGATTTTTTTTTTATTGAGAGTGGGGAATACGAGCAGTTTTCATGGGGGAAGGTTGTATTTCAAGCCTTGATTGGTTCTGTAAGAAATAAGTTTAGATTTGTAAAGAAGTTTCATAGGTTTGGCGGTTTACCACTTGCATTTCAGATTTGAATTTATGAGTGTTGTTCTGAAGAGACCCCAATATTGTCACTCGTGTTGCAAGAAGGGTACCACGGATACTAAATTAGAATGTAATAGAAAGGCCTAGCTTTGAGAAATTATGCAACGACATGTTGGGAGAATCAAGGAACAAGGTAACATTCTTAAATTTATATTCGCACTTTAAAGTAATTTGTTATGTTAAAGTAATTGTTATATTTTTATAGCTTCACTAAAACATAATGATTCACATTTTCATCCATAATAATATTCAATTTATGATGCTTGATATATTATTTTATGCAGAATTTATGTACTTAACATTTTAAATTGTTGTTTTTTTTTGTTTATTGTAGTTGGTGTTTACAAATATTCATGCAACTGTGAATGAGTTAGGTGCATTAAATTTGCCCATAAACGTTGGATATGTTGTATAAAAAGGTGTTGTTTTTTAGGATGTTTGTCAATTTAGTGTCAAAGAATCTGGTTACGTAACGCCGCCTTCGAAAAGGAGCAACAAACAGCTACGAAATATAAATAGTAATGCCCCAACTGATCAAAGTCATTTGGTGGTAAAATATAGTCAAATTGACTTTGAAAATGTATGTTTGTTTTCAAATTACATTTGTTGAAATATTGTGAATATTTTAGCATCAAAATTTTTTATTTTTGAACTTTGTTTAGCTGACAAGGGAATATGAGTCTTTCAAAAAGTATGTTATGGAGTCATTCGAGAAAGTGTTTAATGATAATATAACCACACATGATTTCGATCAAAGGGCCCATGAGAATGTTGAGAATGATTTTGAAGAGGTGAGAATTCTTTCCATTTAAGATTTTTTGAATATTCATTCTTTTTTTCTTATAAAATTACCTTATTATTAGTTTGTTCTAATTGTGTTTAGCTTAGCAATGATTTTTGTTCATTCAAGAAGTATGTGATGAACTCTTTTGCTAAGTTATTTGAAGAAAGCAACAATTTCCATGACAGATTCTTTGAGAAGAGTGGTGCAAAGGTATATAATAAATGACAATTTATTTTAATATTTTACATTTCAACAATTCATATTGCTTTGTATATAATTAATAAAATTATTATATTAATAATTGTGTAACAGAGTGATGTAATTGTTGATAAGCACGGTAATGCAAATATCTGTTCTCCAAATAACAATCAAGACCAAGGTACTAATGATGATGTTCATGTGCATGAGTCCACCCAAATGAATATGATTAGCCAAGTCAACCAAGGAGATACCACTGTTCTTCATGGTATATTTGGAGGAATGTTTTATTTTATTAATTATTTTACATTTTACAATTTGAACGTATATTTATTTTATTAGCTTTTATGATTTTTTATAGTAGACCAATTGGATAGTGGAGGTGAATGTCAAAAAAAAATTCCTACGTTTGATGGTGGTGATTATCCGATTCTAAGGGAGTCGCAGATTGCTAGACTTGAACAAACTGTTTTTCAAAAAGATATTGAGGTGCCAAATAACCCAATGCCAAAACAATCCACAAGACTAAGACGTATTGGAAAATATGAGAAGTCTCCATATATGCCACTTGATTCTGGAGATTGCAGTTCTGCAGCACTAGTCCCTAAGAAATACTTCAAATTTAAGCATCCTTTTAATGTTGACATTGGGGTTGAACCCGATATTGCTTTGTGTTGGGCTTTTGGTCAACCTGTTGTTGCTGGGACGTATAAGAAACCCAAGTAAGCTTATTTTAATATCTAGCATAAATTTTAGTTTTTAATATCTTTTTATTTTTTGGTAGTTATGTATTTATATTTTTTTTAAGAGTAGGTGTGATCTACAAAAGGGGAAAAGATAGAATTCAGCCTTTTGTCTTTGGAGATCATCATATTGTCAAGAAAGAATGGTTCCACACTTTGAATTATAGAGGTCGACCTTTGGACGATGCGGTATATTTTCTGTTCTTTTTGTTTAAATTTATAATTGTATTAATGTATATATGTGCAGTTAAATCCCTATGTCTGTTAAATATGTTAATTGTAAACCAATATGTATAACGCCATGTATATCATAAATTTGTATGTATATCAGCATGTATATCAGTGATCCCTCACTTGACTCTCTCTCTCTCTCTCTGGGTATATATATATATATATATATATATATATATATGTAACTAATTATTTTACTGTATGGATATTCTGTATATCTACATGTATATCAAACCCAAAATGTATTACTTCATGTGTAACTTGTAGTTGATGTATTTCCCATGTTATGACATGTATATTTCTTAAATGTATATTCTGCCATGTATATCTAATAGTAAAACACATAACTATATGTTTATATTAATTTATTTCATGTATACCAAGGCAATAATTGTATATCATACAATGTTAACTTGAAAAACATCTGTATTTGCTTACTTACTAAGTTTTTTGAATCTTTAGCTGTTATATTTACTGAATGAAATATTTTTTTGTGGCTGCATATTGATGTCATCTTCTACTATCTAAGGAAAAAAATAAAGTATGACGTTAACATTCCAAAGTCCTTCACCACAACAAATTTTCCATTTTGTGTTAAGGTAAAATCATTGTATGATCAATTTCTTGCGAGCAATAGGGACTACGGTGTCATCCCTAAGGATCATGAAATAGTTGAGTATATGAGAGGCTCCTATATGCCTTGCAATGTTCCGTGGCACTACGTCGATCATGTACTATTTCTATAGGCTTAAAATGGCATTGAATATTGGGTGTGTTGACTTTTAAGGATAGGTGCATACACGTGTATGATTCCATGAGAGGAGCGCGACATGATGCTAAAATTCGCGAGGCCGTTGAACCATATGCAGTGTTGATTGCTCGTTTCTTGGCTAGTACAGACTTTTACAGGAAGAGACATGATATTGATCTTACCAATGAACTCTACAGAGACAGAGCACTTGCTGATCTGTTAGCTATTCACATGGTTGATGATTTTCCACAATAAGAAGACACGTATGTTAAGTTTAAATCTATTTTATTTCTTAAAATAATAATATATTATTAAATGGTGTTGAATCCTCTAACTTATCTTCACTTTTGTTTTAGTGACTATGTGGGGCCTTTTGCCGAGTACTTTATCCATCAAAGATCAATTCCAGCTGACTTTGATGCAGAGAAACATCGCAAACGACTTGGTACATTGTTGTGGGATTATGGCAGAACCAAACAAGAGAATGAAGATGAAAGTGAGCCGGAGTTTTGTAAAAGAAGTTTAAGGAAAAATGCTGATGTAACATTGAAGAACAATTAGTCTTAGTCTTTAGTTTAGTTATCTATTATTTTAGGATATGTAAATATTAGTGTTTTATTTGTAGCTTACTATGACACAATATTTTTAATATATTATTTATCGTTTGCAGGTTAAACGTATATTTTTCTTTTTTTTTGTGAAACTAAGAAATTACTAGTATGTAGCATGGGTATTTTGATATTTTTGCAATTTTTTAGTTTTGTTTACTGTTTAAGCACGAGTGGATGGCAAAATTAAGTATTTGAAATGAAGTTTGCAGTTTAAGAATGCACAGAGTAAATGTCAAAATTATGAATTTGAAACAAAGGCTTAGAATAAGAATACATAAATTGTGTAAATATAATTTGGTGAATTCCTTTTCTTCTTTTTCTTTTTGATATTATGATAACTAACATAAATTAGTATTGACCATTTTGCAATACTCTTCCTCTAGCTGGTACACATTAACTATCTTTTTTTGATACTTAGTGTAATTTAAAATTGAACTATTTTGTGCCATGCAATAAATTACAGATATATTCACCCTCTAAGTTTTTTGACCTCAAAACCGCCCACGCATGCAGACAAGGAATTTGATATAACTGGAACCTTCTACAACTACATGTCCTTTCCCTAAGGCAAACGATGAACAACCTCCCGTTGTCAATAACTGAATGTAAGTTTTCAGTTGATGGTCTGACCTATATTAGGTAGAAAAATAAGATTAGTCAAGAGTTTATGTAACTAATCCAAAGATTACCCTATTGAGTGTTCTGTGGATAAACATGAATTAAAATCTGGAACATTATATATAATAAAACATACCATCATATGCTGTGATGCATCAATATTTTCATCTAGTATAGCATTGTATTTTATGGTAAGCTTTGTAAATGTCGCATGTACAGTGTTTCAATTTTTGTAATTCCACCTGTTGATCAACATTCAAATTTCTTCTAGTAATTGTTGTATCGGAAGTTCCCTCGCTTCCCTAGTTGCTGAATTTAATGACTATGTAATGTTGGAAGTCATTGTCATTGTCCTGTTGACTTTTGAATGTGCTCTACACCACCTGCGATACCCAATACCAAATAAGTAATCATTCACTCTTCCATCTATTTGTTCCATCTTTGTCATATGGTAATTAAACTCTTGAATGGTATATGCTCTTGCCGTAGCAAAAATATGTCTCTCTTAGCTCTTCTTGGTTCCTCTTATATCTGTCCTTTATGTTATTCCATAGATGCCATATACAAACACAATGAGAAACTTGAGGATACACTATTGAAGCTGCCTTCGCTATGCTCTCATTTCTCTCTGATACAATGCACATGTCATTTCTGTCACCGAACGCTTCTTTGAACCTTTCGAAGAACCAACCCCAAGAGGCATCATTCTCCTTATCAACAATTGCATATGCAAGTGGTAAAATCTTGCATGTTTACAATATATAAATTATAGTTATTAAATAAAGTGCTAATTATAAATATAATCTATTTATTAAGTGTATAGTATATGCACACATCAAAATGGAATATATTACAATAACAGACATGTGCTGGAATGAGATGATGGTGGTGGTGGTGGTAGTGGTGGTGGTGGGGGGGGG
>ML270406.1:0-12148 GCA_005239495.1 Nicotiana undulata | reverse complement strand
GTTGGGGTGTGGGTGGTGAGTGGGGGGGGGGGGGGGGGGGGGAGATTAAATGCATATGCATGTTTAGTCGATATTCTTAGATTCAAAATAAATATATAAGTACAAATGATTATACACAGAATACTCTAATATACAAACATATAAATGGATATACACAAATATGTTAATGATAAACAGTAGAGTTTTTCTAAACAAACCTCCAGCATCTTGTGAGCAAGCTGTGAGTAACATTCCTCTGTATGTTGCTTTAAGGAAGCTTCCATCAATGTCACGATCCGAAATCCCACCTTCAGTCCATGACTGCGTCTAACGTTGAACCCGCTAGACAAGCCAACGTGTACATTTAAACTAACATGATAACACCGAATTAACAGAATTAATCAAAAACAGTTTACAAATTTTAACAACGGAAATAGATAAAATTTCAAGGCTAAGTGGAATAACAAGTACGATACGTCGCATAAGCCCCAAAACCGGGAGTCACAAACTCACGAACTATCTATAGGAGTGCTAAATACAAAGTCTGAAAGAAAAATACATAATTGTCTTTGAGTACTAGAGGAAAGACGAGACAAAATAAAAAACTAATGATAGGAGATACGCCAAGGCCCACAAACGCCAGCGGGTATACCTTGA
Organism: Nicotiana undulata; assembly: GCA_005239495.1. NCBI lineage: Eukaryota > Viridiplantae > Streptophyta > Magnoliopsida > Solanales > Solanaceae > Nicotiana > Nicotiana undulata. Next base: position 11,512 of record ML270406.1, on the reverse strand, counting down.
AATCTCTAAGGTTGACTGAAGGATACTCCCTCAACGATGTCCACTGGGTCCGATCGCAGGATCTGCACAACAATAAGAAGTGCAGGGTAGCATCAGTACAACCGACTCCATGTACTAAGTAAGTGCCGAGCCTAACCTCGTCCGAAGTAGTGACGAGGCTAGACTTGACAACGATAATCTACTTGTACAGTTCTACAACATATAACATAGAAAAGAGCAGGAATAAACAGATAAGTAGGGGATACGGGAGTAGTTAATGGGGGGTAACAAGTGAGATAAAGAATTTAATTAAACACATAGGAGCCAACAAGAAAGGCAAGTTAACAAGAATGCTAACGTAACGAGTATAAATGCCAGCAATGTAAATAATGGCACGACATCACCCTTCGTACTTTTAGTCTTTTCCTCACAATGCTATATACAATATAAAATGATATGACTCATGGCACGGCATCACCCTTCGTGCTTTTACTCTCTTCCTCAATATGCAATATATGATGTAATCAATCTCAATCATGGCACGACATCACCCTTCGTGCTTTTACTCTATTCCTCACTATGCAATATACGATGTAATCAATATAAATCATGACACGACATCACCCTTCGTGCTTTACACTCTTCCTCACCATCACAATGACAATATCAATGGCAAGGGAATGCAACATAGTGGGGGTACAATTCATAGTCACCCAGCAAGGGGAAAATATCAGTCAATATCATAATATTTCCCGGCAAGGGTCTCAGCTATAACCAATCTTTTCACGTATATCCTTTACAGTGGGGTTCTCAATAGAACCATTACACCACAAGTTCTTCAACAAGCATCTTCAACAACAATCAACTTCCAAGTAGAGACAATTTCATAATACAATGAATATGGAAGTAATAACAAGAATTTCATCAAAATAGACTCACAGGCATGCTTGACACACAATGCATAGGTACTCGTCGATTCACCTATGCATTGAACATGGTAACACATAGCACATAGCACACAATACCTATTCCCTACCCAAAGTTAGGTAAGACACTTACCTCGGGTCCAAGAATAGCAATTCAAGCCTCTAACACCGCCTTTCCTTTGGAATTCAACTCCGAAACGACAATATCTAGACATAATTAACGTAATAACATCAATAATGACTCATAAATACAATCCCATAGCCTAGATATACATTTCCTAGCATTCTTCCAGAAATACCAAAATTTGACCACGGGCCCACTTGGTCCAAACACGAGGCTCGGACCAAAACCCGATCACCCATACCCCCACGAGTTCAAATATATAATTTATTTTGAAATTCGACCCCAAATTGAGGTTGAATTACCCAAAATCCCATAAACCCTAACTCTACCCAAAATCTCTAATTTCTACTTTGATTTCATATTTTTAGACCTAGATTCTAGTGATTAGGGAAGGAAAATTGAAGAAATTGGTGTTAGGAACACTTACCTATGGAGCTATGGAGGAATGGTCTCTCAAGAATCTCCCAAGAAGAGTGGAGACAAAGAAGTTGGAGAAAAGTGGGTCTAATCCCGTATATTTTCTGTTTTTGAACTCTGAAAATCGCTGAGCTAATTTGACTATTGCGATCGCGGCAAGTGCACTGCGATCGCGGAGGGTACTGGAGGCAGACTTATGCGATCGCAGAGTAAGGTGTGCGATCGCAGAGTTTGATGACACAGAGGATCGCGATCGCGGCCCAGTGTCCGCGTTCGCGGAGAACAACTTAGTACCCAGCCCCCAACCAAGGATTACACTATGCGATCACGTGTGGCCCTCTGCGGTCGCGTAGAGCTCTCCCCCGAGGCTCCACGATCGCACCCTTGGACATGCATTCGCGTAGGGTTATTTTTACCACCCCAGCCCTTTAAATATCGCGATCGCGGAGAAGGAATCCTTGGACACCAGATGACAGCACCAAAACCAGAAAATTCTAAATCTTTTTCACTCCGATGCCTATCCAAAACTCACCCGAGCCCTTGGGGCTCAAAACCAAAAACACACACGACTCCCAAATCATCCTACGGACTTATTCATGTATTCAAATTACCAGAATATCATTAAAAACAAGGAATTTCACTCCGAGACTTATAGAATTTTCTTTAAACTTCATAAAGCTCAATTATTCCAATTCTGATCCGAAACACGTCATATTAAGTCCGTTTTACACCAAACTTTACAGATAACTCATATAACATATATTAAACTTGTTCTGGGCTCCGGAACCATAATACGGGCCCGGTAACACAGTTTTCACATCAAAATTCATTTTCAAAACCTTTATATTTTTCAGAAAACAATTTCCTTTAAAAATTCATTTCTCAGACTTAGGACCGCGGAATTCGATTCCGGGCATACACCCAAGTCCCATATTTTTCTACGGACCCTCTGGGACCGTCAAATCACGGGTCCGGGTCCGTTTACCAAAAATGTTGACCAAAGTCAACTTTAATCAATTAATTATTAGCAATTCCATTTTTCATCAAGTTTTCACATAGAAGCTTCCCGGCTACACGCCCCAGCTGCGCACGCATATCGAGGTGAGTTTAACGGAGGCTTTCGGGGCCTCGGAACACAGATTAAGCTAAATGTATACATGATGACCCAAATCTCCACCTCTAAAACAAACGTTCGTCCTCGAACGGACATAGAAAAGTACCTGAGTCTGAGAAAAGATGGGGATAACGCTTCCGTATCGGACTCGGACTCCCAAGTAGTTGCCTCGGCAGGCTGACCTCGCCACTGAACACGGACCGAAGGATAACTCTTCGATCTCAACTGACGAACCTGCCTAGATAATATGGCTACTGGTTCCTCCTCATAAGTTAGATCTTTGTCCAACTGGACACCGCTGAAGTCAAGAACATGAGATGGATCTGCAATATACCTCTGAAGCATAGATACATGAAACACTGGATGTACGACTGATAAATGTTGTGGCAAGGCAAGTATGTAGGCCACCTCTCCTACCTTATCCAAAATCTCTAATGGACCAATGTACCTAGGGCTCAACTTGCCCCTCTTCCCGAACCTCATCACGCGCTTCATAGGCGACACTCTAAGAACTACCTGATCTCCTATCATGAAAGCCAAATCTCGAACTCTACGATCCGCATAACTCTTTTGCTTGGACTAAGCTGTACGAAGTCTATCCTGAATAATCTTCACCTTGTCCAAGGCATCCTGGACTAACTCAGAACCCAAAAATCTAGCCTCTCTCGGCTCAAACCATCCGACTGGAGACCGACACCGTCTACCATACAATGCCTCATACGGAGCCATCTGAATACTCGACTGATAGCTATTGTTGTAGGCAAACTCAGCTAAAGGCAAGAACTGGTCCCATGAACCACCAAAATCAATGACACAGGCCCCCAACATATCCTCAAAAATCTGGATAGTACGCTCGGACTGTGCGTCCGTCTGAGGATGAAATGTTGTGCTCAAATCAATCTGTGTGCCCAACTCTCGCTGAAATACTCTCCAGAAATAGGAGGTAAACTGAGTACCTCTGTCTGATATAATGGATAAGGGCACACCATGCAATCGAATAATCTTTCTCATATATATCTTTGCCAATTTTTCCGCTGAATATGAAACTGATACCGGAATGAAGTGCGCTGACTTGGTCAGCCTATCCACAACAACCCAAACTGCATCAAACATCCTCTGAGTCTGTGGGAGCCCAACTACAAGGTCCATGGTGATACGCTCCCACTTCCACTCAGGAAGCTGAATCTGCTGCATCAAGCCACCGGGTCTCTAGTGCTCATGCTTAACCTGCTGACAATTCAAGCACCGAGCTACATAAGCTACAATATCCTTCTTCATTCTACGCCACCAATTAAGCTGCCGCAAGTCCTGGTACATCTTTGTTGCGCCCGGATGAATGGAATATCGGGAACTATGGGCCTCCTGAAGTATCTACTCACGAATACCCTCAACATCAGGTACACAAATACGGCCCTGCATCCGCAGAACTCCCTCATCATCAACCGTAACCTGCTTGGCACCTCCGTGCCGGACTGTATCTCTAAGAACACATAAATGATGATCGTCATACTGCCTGGCCCGAATACGGTCATACAATGAAGAACATGCCACAATATGGGCCAAGACACTGCCAGTCTCAGAAACCTCCAATCTCACAAATCGGTTGGCTAAAGCCTGAACATCCAACGCAAGAGGTCGCTCCCTCACTGATAAATAAGCTAGACTGCCCATACTAACTGACTTTCGGCTCAAGGCATCGGCCACCACATTGGCCTTCCCCGGATGGTAAAGAATGGTAATATCATAATTCTTCAGCAACTCTAACCATCTCTTGTGCCTCATGTTCAACTCCTTCTGTCTTAACAGATACTGCAAGCTCTTATGGTCCGTGAACACCTCACATGACACTCTGTACAGATAGTGCCTCCAGATCTTCAAAGCGTGAACAATGACTGCAAGCTCCAAATCGTGAACTGGATAGTTCTTCTCATGAATCTTCAACTGACGAGAAGCATAGGCTATAACCTTGTCGTCCTGCATCAACACTGCACCAAGCCCAACCCGTGAAGCATCACAATACACGATATACGATCCTGTACCTAAGGGCAATACTAACACTGGTGTCGTGGTCAAGGTTGTCTTAAGCTTCTGAAAGCTCGCCTCACACTCATCAGACCACCTGAATTGAGCACACTTCTGGGTCAACCTAGTCATCGGGGCTGCGATAGATGAAAAACCCTCTACAAATTGGCGATAGTAACCTGCTAAGCCCAAGAAAATCTGAATATCTGTAGCTGAAGTGGGTCTAGGACAATCTCTAACTGCTGAAATCTTCTTGGGATCCACCTGGATACCCTCTGCCGACACAACGTGACCCAAGAATGCCACAGAACTCAACCAGAACTCGCACTTAGAAAACTTGGCGTGCAACTGACTATCCCTCAGAGTCTGAAGGACGACTCTAAGGTGCTGCTCATGCTCCTCTCAGCTGCGAGAGTATATCAATATATCATCAATAAACACAATCACGAACGAGTCCAAATAAGGCCTGAACACCCGATTCATCAACTCCATAAAAGCAGCGGGGGCATTTGTCAACCCAAATGACATAACCAGAAACTCATAATGCCCATAACGAGTACGAAAAGCCATCTTAGGAATGTCAGACGCCCTGATCCTTAGCTGATGGTAACCCGATCTCAAGTCTATGTTAGAGAACATCGAAGCACCCTGAAGCTGATCAAATAAGTCATCAATCCTCGGCAAAAGATACTTGTTCTTAATAGTAACCTTATTCAACTACCGGTAGTCAATACACATCCTCATTGAGCCATCTTTCTTCTTAACAAACAACACTGGAACACCCCAAGGAGAAACACTAGGCCTAATGAAGCCTCTATCCAACAAATCCTGCAACTGCTCCTTCAATTCCTTCAACTCTGGCGGGGCCATACGATACGTCGGAGTAGAAATAGGCTGAGTGCCCCCGCTACCTCAATACAAAAGTCAATATCCCTGTCGGGTGGCATACCCGGCAGGTCAGCAGGGAATAACTCTAGGACCTCACAAACCACGGGCACAGACTCTATCAAAGGAACCTCGGCACTAGAATCACGAACATAGGCCAAATAGGCCAAACAACCCTTCTCGACCATGCGCCGAGCCTTCATATAAGAAATAACTCTACCAGAAGCATGACTAGGAGTCCCTCTCCACTTTAGACGAGGTACTCCTAGCAAGGCTAAGGTCACTGTCTTGGCATGACAATCCAGAATATCATGATAGGGAGATAGCCAGTCCATACCCAATATAACATCAAAGTCTACCATATCAAGGAGAAATAGATATACCCGAGTCTCCAAACCACCAATAACAACTAAGCAAGAATGGTAGACTCGATCTACCACGATAGAATCACCCACCGGGGTGGACACATACACAGAAGTACTCAAAGAATCACGAGGCATGCTCAAATAAGGGGCAAAATATGAAGACACATAGGAGAAAGTAGAAACCGGATCAAATAACACCGAAGCATCTCGGCTGCAAACTGAAACCGTACCTGTGATGACTGCATCTGAGGCCTCAGCCTCGGGCCTGGCAGGAATAACATAACAACGGGGCGGAGCCCCTCTAATCTGAACATCTTTGGGTCGCCCTGCTGCGACCTGACCCCTACCCCTCGTGGCCTGTGCTCCACCTCTATGAGTCTGACCTCCACCTCTGGAACCACGACCACCACCCCTAGCTGGCTGAGGGGGTGGGGGTGTGCCTAACACTGAAACCATGGGACGAGAACCCTGATACTGGGGGCCACTAGAAGCTCGGGGGCAATACCTGGCAACGTGCCCCGGAACACCACAAGAATGACACAACCTCTACTGATATGGCTGGGGACTCTGGAACTGCCCCGGACGACCCTGATAACCACCCTGGTAACTTTGAAGCGGCGGTGCACTGATAGGTGCTGGTGGTGCACTAATAGGAGCTGGCGGTGCATGGTGAGATACCTGAAGTGCTGACTGAAAAGGTCAGGGTGACTGACCTCTGCCGAAAGAATCCCTGCCTCCAGATGAGGCTCCACTGAATCTACCAAAGTGACTGGGCCTCTTGTTAGCTCCCTGACCACCACTCTGTGATAAAATCATCTCAATCCTCCTGGCCACATCGGCCGCATCCTTGAAGGAAATATCAGTACCTGACTCCCTAGCCATCTGAAGTCTTATAGGCTGGGCCAAACCCTCATTGAATCTCCAAACCCTCTCCCGATCAGTGGGAAGTATCATCAATGCATGCCTGGCTAAGGTGATAAACCTGGTCTCGTACTGTGTGACTGACATAGAACCCTGCTGGAGACGCTCAAACTGCCTCCGAAGATCCTCTCGCTGAGTAATGGGAAGGAACTTCCCCAAGAATACCTATGAGAACTGAGTCCAAGTCAAAGGTGCAGACCCAGCTGGTCTGGTCAAGCAGTAATCCCTCCACCAAGTCTTGGCTATGCCAGATAACCGAAAGTTAGCAAAGTCAACTCCAATGGACTCTACTATGCCCATGTTCCGAAGAACCTCATGGCAGCTGTCCAAATAATTCTGGGGGTCCTCTGATGGTGCACCGGTAAATGTAGTAGTGAATAACTTGGTGAACTGATCTAGTCTCCATAGAGCATCCGCTGACATAGCTGCACCCTCGGCTGCTAGTGCCACAATACCCTACTGAGCTACTCCAGCTGTCTGAGGTGCTGGAGTCTGAAACTGAGTGGCAAACTTCTTTAGCGTATGAATAGCAGGAGTCTAGGTCCCTCCCCCAGCCTGAGATCCAGCTGGTGTAGTAGGAAGAAGACCGGCCTGAGCCACACTCTCCATGAGTCCCACTAAGCGGACTAGAGCGTCCTGAAGCACCGGGGTAGCAATGAACCCCTCTGGGACCTGAGCTGGTCCAACTGGGACTAACTGAGAAGGTACCTCACCGGCATAATCTACTTGCGGTTCCTCAACTGGAGCCGCTGCTCTAGCTCTGCTTCGGCCTCTAGCACGGCCTCGGCCTCTTTCTCGGCCACTCGTAGGAGCTACAATAGGAGGGTCAGGCTACTGATCAGTCGATGAGGAAGCACGCATTCTCGCCATCTGCGAGAGAGTAATTAGAGACTCAATTAGTATTTAGAATTCAATTGGCACGACAGAGATGAAGAAATGTGGAGTTATCTTAACTTTGCAGCCTCTGGGGGATAACTACAAACGTCTCCGTAACGATCCCTCAGACTCTACCAAGTTGTCCGTGAGTTGTGAGACCTAAGCAACCTAGAGCTCTGATACCAACTTGTCACGACCCGAAATCCCACCTTCAGGTCATGACTGCGTCTAACGTTGAACTCGCTAGACAAGCCAACATGTACATTTAAATTAACATGATAACACCGAATTAACAGAATTAACCAAAAATAGTTTACAAATTTTAACAGCGGAAAAAGATAAAATTTCAAGGCTAAGTGGAATAACAAGTACGATACGTCGTATAAGCCCCAAAACCGGGAGTCACAAACTCACGAACTATCTATAGGAGTGCTAAATACAAAGTCTGAAAGAAAAATACATAACTGTCTCTGAGTACTAGAGGAAAGACGAGATAGAATAAAGAACTAATGATAGGAGAGACGCCAAGGCCCACGAACGCCAGCGGGTATACCTTGAAATCTCTGAGGTGGACTGAAGGATACTCCCTCAATGATGACCACTGGGTCCGATCGCAGGATCTGCACAACAATAAGAAGTGCAGGGTAGCATCAGTACAACCGACCCCATGTACTGAGTAAGTGCCGAGCCTAACCTCGGCCAAAGTACTGACGAGGCTAGACTTGACAACGATAATCTACTTGTACAGTTCTACAACATATAACATAGAAAAAAGCAGGAATAAACAGATAAGCAGGGGATACTGGAGCGGTTAATGGGGGGTAACAAGTGAGATAAAGAAGTTAATTAAACACATAGGAGCCAACAAGAAAGGCAAGTTAACAAGAATGCTAACGTAACGAGTATAAATGCCAGCAATGTAAATAATGGCACGACATCACCCTTCGTGCTTTTACTCTTTTCCTCACAATGCGATGTACAATATAAAATGATATGACTCATGGCACGGCATCACCCTTCGTGCTTTTACTCTCTTTCGCAATATGTAATATATGATGTAATCAATATCAATCATGGCACGACATCACCCTTCGTGCTTTTACTCTCTTCCTCACTATGCAATATACGATATAATCAATGTAAATCATGGCACGACATCACCCGTCGTGCTTTACACTCTTCCTGACCATCACAATGACAATATCAATGGCAAGGGAATGCAGCATAGTGGGACTACAATTTATAGTCACCCAGCAAGGGGAAAATATCAGTCAATATCATAATATTGCCCGACAAGGGTCTCAGCTATAACCAATCTTTTCACATATATCCTTTACAGTGGGGTTATCAATAGAACCATTACATCACAAGTTCTTCAACAAGCATCTTCAACAACAATCAACTTCCAAGTAGAGACAATTTCATAATACAATGAATATGCAAGTAATAACAAGAATTTCATCAAAATAGACTCACGGGCATGCTTGACACACAACGCATAGGTACTCGTCACCTCACCTATGCATTGAACATGGTAACACATAGCACATAGCACACAATACCTATTCCCTCACCAAAGTTAGGAAATACACTTACCTCGGGTCCAAGAATAGCAATTCAAGCCTCTAACACCGCCTTTCCTTTGGAATTCAACTCCGAAACGACAATATCTAGACACAATTAACTTAATAACATCAATAATGACTCATAAATACAATCCCATAGCCTAGATATACATTTTCTAGCATTCTTCCAAAAATACTCATATTTGACCCCGGGCCCACTTGGTCCAAACACGAGGCTCGAACCAAAACCCGATCACCCATACCCCCCACGAGTTCAAATATATGATTTGTTTTGAAATCCAACCCCAAATTGAGGTTAAATTACCCAAAATCCCATAAACCCTAACTCTACCCAAAACCCCTAATTTCTACTTTGATTTCATGTTTTTAGACCTAGATTCTAGTGATTAGGGAAGGAAAATGGAAGAAATTGGTGTTAGGAACACTTACCTATGGAGCTATGGAGGAATGGTCTCTCAAGAATCTCCCAAGAAAAGTGGAGAAAAAGAAGTTGGAGAAAAGTGGGTCTAATCCCGTATATTTTCTGTTTTTTAACTCTGAAAATCGCTGAGCTAATTTGACTATCGCGATCGCGACAAGTGCCTTGCGATCGCGGAGGGTACTGGAGGCAGACTTATGCGATCGCGGAGTAAGGTGTGCGATCGCAGAGTTTGATGACACAGAGGATCGCGATCGCGGCCCAGTGTCCGCGTTCGCCGGACAACAACTTAGTACCCAGCCCCCAACCCAGGATTACACTATACGATCGCGTGTGGCCCTCTGCGGTCGCGTAGAGCTCTCCCACCAGGCTCCGCGATCGCACCCTTGGCCCTGCGTTCACGTAGGGTTATTTTTCCCACCCCAGCCCCTTATACATCACGATCGCGGGAGTTGCATCGCGATCGCGGGACTTGCACCGCGATCGCGGAGAAAGAATCCCTGGACACCAGATGACAACAACAAAACCAGAAAATTCTAAGTCTTTTTCACTCCGATGCCTATCCAAAACTCACCCGAGCCCTCGGGGCTCAAAACCAAAAACACACACGACTCCCAAATCCTCCTACAGACTTATTCATGTATTCAAATCACCAAAATATCATCAATAACAAGGAATTTCACTCCGAAACTCATAGAATTTTATTAAAACTTCATAAAGCTCAATTATTCCAATTCTGATCCGAAACACGTCATATTAAGTCCGTTTTACACCAAACATTACAGATAACTCATATAACATATATTAAACTTGTTTCGGGCTCCGGAACCATAATACGATCCCGGTAACACAATTTTCACATCAAAATTCATTTTCAAAACCTTTATATTTTTCTGGAAACAATTTCCTTTAAAAATTCATTTCTCGGACTTGGGACCTCGGAATTCGATTCCGGGCATACACCTAAGTCCCATATTTTTCACGGGTCCGGGTCCGTTTACCAAAAATATTGACCAAAGTTAACATTAATCAATCAATTATTAGCAATTCAATTTTTTATCAAGTTTTCACATAGAAGCTTCCCGGCTACACGCCGGGGCTGCACACGCATATCGAGGTGAGTTTAACGGAGGCTTTCAGGGTCTCGGAACATAGATTTAGCTAAATTTATACATGATGACCTTTTGGGTCATCACAATCAACCACAACAATCGGTTTGCGAAATTCCTGTCACGACCCAAAACCGGTCCAAGTCGTGATGACGCCTAACGACGAGATTAGGCAAGCCAACGAACGACAATAACAATGAAAATGCGGAATACAATAACATCATGGGGTAAGGCCGTAGAAACAAGCTGAACCACAGCTAGGCCCAATACATATACAACCCCGATAACTACAACAAGTGTGTGCCAGGACTAGTGTCACAGTGTCAACGGGCGGCTACATAGATACAACAGCAGAAATACATATACAAAATATACAAGCCGCAGTCTGGAACAAAAGACTGAGCAAAAATGAAACTGGGAAGCTCTAGAGGTGCTGTCAGGAAAAACGCCAAGAAGACAGCTCACTGTGTGGAGCGACGCCGCGATCAGTACCTATCAGCTCACGGACGAACAGACGAACCAGCCGAAATACCTGCACAGTCAAGTGCAGAAAAAGAAAGAAAGTGCAGCATGAGTACATATAAACAACTATGTACCCAGTGAGTATCCCGTCTAAACTCGTAAAGAGTAGTGACGAGAGGTAGAGTACATACTCACTAAGGTCCGGTACATCATGAAATAAAATACATGCTGAGAAATAAATCATGTGATAAAGTACATCAAGTATAAGAACATGTAAGCAACAATCAGTAACTGATCTCAAACATAGT
>ML270405.1:8556-117625 GCA_005239495.1 Nicotiana undulata | reverse complement strand
CTTGTACTGCTGTGCTAGCATACTGTTACCCTATCTCCCCAGCATGTTCTCCCCGTATTTGTCCTACTTGCTTATTTATGTTGCCATTTTTCCTGCTATTATATAAACTTGCACATGTACCTATGTTGTGTTGGTCCTAGCCTCGTCACTACTTCTCCGAGGTTAGGCTCGACACTTACTCAGTACATGGGGTCGGTTGTACTGATGCTACACCTGCACTTCTTTATGGTGTGCAGACTACGCAACCGGACCCGGAGATCAATGACGATCGGAGCATCTCATTCAGTCACACAGGAGACTCGAGGTAGACCCGCAGACGTTCGTGGGCCTTGACGTCACCTTCTACTTTCCACTTTCAGCTCTGTCTTACTTTGTATTTCAAAGACAGTCTTATGTATTTATTTCAGACCTTTTGTTTGTAGTAATCTCTTAGATAGTCCGTGAGTATGTGACACCAGTTCTGGGATTTGTTTATGGGTTTTATTTCGAAAAGTGCTATGTTGTATTTTGGGTTATTTTGTTAAGTTTTATATGGTGGGCCATCGAAGCCTTGGTTATCTTGTCGTATTTGTTGTTAATAAGTTTTATTTAGTTCGAACATTGGCTTGTCTAGCGGGTTCAACGTTAGACGCAGTCATGGCCCGAAGGTGGGATTTTTGGGTCGTGACAATAATACGTACAAATGTAGTACAAATTTGAGAAGTCACAACAGTAAGATAATTAGGGGAGTGAGGTGTTTTTGCTAAAAATGTTGACACAAAGGTGCAATTGCTTAGAGATGGTAATTATCACGACCACTACTAGACTTATTCAAATAAATGGGGATATTTCTCTTTCATTTCATTTTCCGCTTCCCATGTGGCTTCTTCAACTTGTTGACCCCGCCATAATACTTTAACTGAAACGACCTCTTTGTTTCTCAATCTACGAACTTTCCTATCAAGAATAGCAACCGGAACCTCTTCATATGGCAATTCTTCATTAATTTCAATGGTCCCAACTGGCACGATGGCAGATGGATCTCCAATTACCTTCCTTAGCATGGGCACATGAAACACTGGATGCACTAATGACATTTCACGGGGCAATTCCAGCCTATATGCTACCTTCCCTATCCGTTGAGCAATCCGATATGGCCCGACCTACCTCGGGCTCAATTTCCCTTTCTTCCCAAACCGCATCACTCCCTTCATGGGAGTCACCTTCAAGAATACTCAATCATCTACTTGAAACTCCAAATCTCTTCGACGAACGTCCGCATAGGATTTCTGGCGACTCTGAGCAATCTTCATCCTCTCCAGAATAACTATAACTTTTTCCATAGGTTGGTGCACAAGATCTGGTCCTAGCAGTTCCGCCTCACCAACCTCGAACCATCCAATGGAGACCTACACCTCCTACCGTATAATGCCTCAAATGGGGCCATCTGAATACTGGCATGGAAATTATTATTGTAGGCAAACTCTATAAGCGGCAAGTGATCATCCCAACTACCCTTGAAATCTAATACACAAGCCCGTAACATGTCTTCAAGCGTCTGAATAGTCCGCCCTGCTTGACCGTTCGTCTATGGGTGGAAAGTTGTGCTGAGATTTACCTGAGTACCCAAACCTTGCTAAAATTTCCTCCAAAAGTTAGCTGTGAACTGGGCCCCTCGATCCAAGATAGTAGAAACTGGAGTGCCATGGAGTCTGACTATTTCTTTGAGATACAACTGAGCGTACTGTTCTGCGGTATCGGTGGACTTGACTGGCAAGAAATGTGCTGACTTTGTTAGTCGATCCATTATTACCCAAATTGAGTCGAACTTGCTGTGATTGCGGGGTAACCCTACCACAAAGTCCATATTGATCATCTCCCACTTCCACATCAGTATTTCCATAAGCTGCATCAACCCACTGGGCCCCTGATGCTCGACCTTTACTTGCTGAAAATTCGGACACCAAGCCACAAAGTCCGCCACACCCATCTTCATACCATTCCACCAGAAAATCTCCTTGAGATCGCGATACATTTTCATAGAACCTGGGTGTACAGAATACCAAGAATTGTGGGCCTCTGCCATAACTCCCTCCCGAAGATTATCTACATTCGGAACACATAGCCACCCTTGGCACCACAAAACACCGTCATCATAATCGAGTGAAAATGCTGAAGTCTTGTGATTCAAAATTTCTTCCCTCAACTGTGCCAAAGCTGGATCCCTGAATTGCTTTCCCTTGACTTCTGCTACAATTGAAGACTCCGCTCCATTACGCACCACGACATTCCCCTCATCTGAGGCCGAAAGACAGAACCCTAGACTGGCAAACTGATAAACCTCCTGAGCCAAAGGCCTCTGACCTGCTTCCGAATAAGTCAGGATACCCATGGATTTCCGACTAAGAGCGTCGGCTACCACGTTCGCCTTCCCAAGATGGTACCAAATATTCATATCATAATCTTTGAGAAATTCCAACCTTCTCCGCTACCTTAAGTTCAACTCCTTCTGTTTGAATAAATACTGAAAACTCTTGTAATTTGTGAACACGTCCACATGGACCCCATAAAGATAATGTCGCCAGATCTTCAATGCAAACACAACTGCTGCGAGCTCCAAATCATGCGCCGGGTAATTCTTATCGTGATTTTTGAGCTTCCTAGAAGCATACGCTATTGGCTTACCACATTGCATCAATACACACCCCAAAACAACCCTTGAAGCATCACAATACACCACAAACCCTTCTGAACCTTACGACAAGGTCAACACTGGCGCCGAAGTCAATCTTGATTTGAATTCTTGAACTCTTTTCACAAGCATCGGACCATTGAAACTTAACCGTTTTCTGCGTCAGCTTAGTCAATGGGGAGGCTAGAGTAGAGAATCCCTCCACGAATCTCCGATAATATCCAGCTAAACCCAAGAAACTATGAATCTCCTTCGGGGTCGTTGGCCTAGGCAAATCCTTTACTGTTGCAATCTTTTGGGGATCAACCCGAATACCTTCCCTAGAAACAACATGGCCCAAAAAGGTGACTGATTCTAGCCAAAACTCACATTTTGAAAACATTGCATACAACTGGTGCTGATAAAGAGTCTGCAGAACTGCCCTGAGGTGATTAGCATGATCTTCCTGACTCCGTGAATAAACAAGAATATCGTCAATGAAGACCATCACGAAGTAGTGAAGGAACGGTTTAAAAACCCGATTCATAAGATCCATAAAAGTTGTTGGGGCGTTGGTTAGCCCAAAAGATATTACTAGAGATTCGAAGTGCCCATATCGAGTCCTGAAGGCGGTCTTGGGAATATCCTGCTCCTTGATCTTAAACTAGTGATACCCGGACCGTAAATCAATCTTTGAGAAGAACCCAGCACCTTGCAACTGGTCGTACAAATCATCTACCCACGACAATGGGTATTTTTTTTTATGGTGACCTTGTTGAGCTGCCGATAATCAATACACATCCGTAGCGACCCATCTTTCTTTCTGACAAATAGACCCGGCGCGCCCCAAGGCGACACACTTGGCCTAATGAAACCCTTTTCTATATATCTTTCAATTTCTCCTTTAACTCTCTCAATTCCGTCGGCGCCATTCTGTAGGGTGGAATAGATATTGGTTGCGTATCCGGTAATAGATCAATCCCGAAATCGATCTCTCTATCTGGTGGAACCCCAGGAAGCTCTTCCAGAAATACTTCAAAAAATTCATTCACAACCGGAACGGAATCGGGAGAAGGCACCTCTGAAGTGGTGTCTGCAACCCGGACAAAATGATAGATGCACCCCCTCCATGATCATCTTGGAGGCCTTAAGATAGGAAATAAACCTACCCCTCGGCACAACATCATTTCCTTTCCATTCAATAACTGGTTCATTATGAAACTCGAGCCTCATAATTCTTGTTCGGCAGTTGAGTTTAGCAAAGCACGAGTAGAGATGATCCATCCCCATGATAACATCAAAATATACCATTCCTAGTTCAATCAAATCGGTCATGGTATCTCGACCACACACCGTGACAACACAATTCCTATAGACTCACGCGGCCGTAATAGAATCACCTACCGGAGTCGACACTGAGAAAGGCTCATGAAGATGTTCAGGTTCTATCCCAAAACTCGAGGCAATAAATGGAGTAGCTGTAAGGCCCCGGAAACTTTTGCTAAGCAATATAGGATTCGGGGTGCCAGGTAGACTAATTGTAATATTTTATGTGCTTTAAATATGATGTAAATGAACTGGATGTGGTTAATAAGTGTATGAGTCATATAATAAGTGACGTGAGGTCCAAGGGGAATCCTAAGGTTATGCCAAATGGGAAAATTTCATAATAGGCTAAAAATCCAAAGGTATTTGCACCAGTCCACACTTTGAACGAGCATATCTAATTATATATAAGGTATTAGGTGTTGAACAACCTATCAAATTAAAGTCTTTGAGTCTAGTTTCCAGCGCTTCAAACTGTTCATCATTTGGACATTTCTACGTACAGTTATGATCAAATTACCAAAGGCTGGAAAAATGTGATTCTGTGTCAAATCTGCGATCGCATTTCTGACGCATTTTTTACTTTGCAATCGCAGATCTGTCGCAAATTGGGCCAGTGTTTCCCAATTTTGGGCACCTATTTCGCGATGCATTATGTGGCCAGCATTCTTGTTTTGCGGCCCATTCTGCGATCGCATACCCTGTTCCGGAGGCTTATTTTTCCTATTTTTATAACCCGACCCCATTTTCATAAATAGGTTTTGGGGCTTCATTTGGGGTCATTTTCTACTAATTTTAGAGAGAGATGAGAGCATATAGATAGAGAAAGAAGGGGCCTAACTTCATAATCATCCAAATCTTTCTCAAGTCCTCAAGAATCAAGAAAGATAACCATAGATTATCCTTCAACCGGGTAAGTCCTACTTCCAAAAATTTCATGCAAGAGGTTAAGGGTTCAAATATGTGGTGGGGGGTTAGAAATAGGCCATGCATGTGGGACTAAGTTGTAGTATGTGTTTGTTAAAGAACTAATTTGGGTAGTTCATGTTAAAATTGGTTGAGGGAAGAAGGAATTACCATTTCTTAACCTTGTAGGCTACTTCACATGTTAGGTGTTTGATGAAATTCCTAAGAGAGTTACTCCATGGGTATTCTTCCTAATTATTAATCGATTCCGCTATCTCCTCATAGATTGTTATGGCTAGAGGTGTTGGTGTATTGTATAAACTTAAGGAAAAGCTCTTTGAGGTATGTATGGATACCTTTAAACTTTGTAGAGTCACCTTGTTGTCCGATCATTTGGTATGAGTTTCTTGGTTGAGCATATATGAATTAATTATTCTAATGTGCTGAGACGTAAGATTCAATTCTCTGATTGTCATAGTTGATTTCCATGCCACCATGCTATATGAGATTGTGAAAATGGTGATTCCTTGTGCTTACTCTATCATGTGCAAAGCTCGTTAACTATTGAATACATTGGTATGAGGAGGTGCTACCAAACGAAAGAAATGATAACGAATCCAATTGTTGAATGTATCTAGTGCTAAATGCTGTGTAGTAAATAATGGAAAGGAAACGTGGATTTAACTAATTGAGATATATGTTGATGGCATACCGTATATGACTCACTACTTGGTAAAGATTTTCTGTGGCCTTGATTTCATATAATTATTTGGTTGTTACAAATGAATTTCCTTGATGATGAGAATCTTGTGATTTAATTGTTGGTTGATGTTGCTATCAAGTACATTGTTGAGAATATCCAAGTGCTAAAGGCTGTGTAGCAAGTTATGAAAAGGAATTGTGGGTTGATTTAATTGAACTAAATGACTTTGGCAATATCGTATATGATTCACTGTTTGGTAAGGATTGTTGTTCCTTGATTTCGCATGGTTTTTGGTTGTAGTGAATTCATATTCTTGATGATGAAAATCCTTGTGATTGAAATGTTGATTGTTGTTGTTATTAAATCTTATTGTACGGTGGGATCGGGTTGCACGCCGCCACACGAAGTAATAAGGGTAGAGAGGTAATAAGGGTGGAATGTGATTGTACGATGGGATCGGGTTGCGCTCTGCAACACGAAGTATTAAGGGTGGAGAGGTAATAAGGGTGAGATGTGACTGTACGGTGAGACGTAATATTCTCAATAGCAACTAAGGAATAACGTCTTAAAAGAGGGGGTATTCTTTTGTTTATACGTACCCTTTTACTCTAGAATTTAGACCTCCTATCGATCCAGTCATCATTGACTTCTGCCGTTTCTTCAAAATTTGCTTGGGATAGGTTGGTCCTCTTGTGTGGCAGGTTGTTGCGTGTCTCAGATGCTTAGCTACTTCGGCCTCAGTTCCTTTTACTTTTAACAATCTTATTCATCTTTATTCTCCTGCTTTATTTTGTCAAGGGATTTTTACTCTGGCTGCTAGGAGTAAAAGAGTGTTGGTAACCTCTGGAGAAGATAAGGATAGAGGTTGGTACGGTACGTTCTTGTGCCCACTGCTG
Organism: Nicotiana undulata; assembly: GCA_005239495.1. Classification (NCBI taxonomy): domain Eukaryota; kingdom Viridiplantae; phylum Streptophyta; class Magnoliopsida; order Solanales; family Solanaceae; genus Nicotiana; species Nicotiana undulata. Next base: position 111,144 of record ML270405.1, on the reverse strand, counting down.
GTTTAGTGGGCGAGGAAAATATTCCCTTCCCTGAGAAGTGGAATCGTGCACGTGAGTACATTTTAGCTCACATTTGTTATCTTTCTTCTTTTTGTTTGAAGTGCTTTACTAACACCGTATATGTTTCTTCTTCCTTCAGCAATCATGGGTACTGTTGAGAATGTCTCCAGTATCCGTGGTTGGGTAGAAAAATTATTGTCGGTTGCTCCCTTAGAAGAAAGGTCTTGGAAGTACTTCTCTGTGAAGTACGGTAGGAAAGTAAAGACTCACGGAAAGTGAAGATTTGGTTTCCACTCCTTTTCTTACTCGAGCATCTTTTCCTCTTTCGCTTAACCTTTTTCCTTTTGATAGGGTTTCCCGCTCGTGAGGTGTCTGCTGCGTCCATTCCAAAAATGTCTCTGGCTCAGGCCCAAGAGATTATTGTTGGTTCTTCTTCCTCTAGGAGGAAGGTTAGTGAGTCTCGAACTTTAGAAGAAGAAGAAGAAGAAGAGGAGGAGGGCACTTTGGTGCACATGTCACGAAGAAGGAGGGTGATTTCAGACGATGAGTCTTCACCCATGGCTGTGCCTTCCGTGCCTGAAGCCATTCCCTCTACCTCTGAAGATGCTTCTCCCTTACCCGTACATGAGTCTGCGGATCATTTGTTCCGCGACGGTTTTGGCCCCACTATTGATAAAGTCCATTTGACTGTCTTTCCCGCTTCTTTCAAAGAAGCTTTTTCTTTGGCTCCTGCTAGCTCCTCCGCTCCCATGGCTACTCCCATTGCTGACTTTCCCGTGGCTCTTTCACTCCCTCAAGTTTCTGTGCCTATTACTTCTTCTGCTCCACAATTTTCATTATCCGTGGCTCTTTCACTCCCTCAAGTTTCCGTGCCTATTACTTCTTCTGCTCCACAATTTTCATTATCTGTGGCTCCTTTACATATTGAAGAGGCTCGAAAAGAAGACAAGGATATACAAATTAAAGAGTGCACAATTGTGAAATAACAGAGGCGAGACTCAATTTTGTACATTGGCTTATTTTATCCATTTTTAAGTATCATAATTTGCAATATCATCACGTAGTATGTTATAAACTTTGTGATGATCATAGAGTACTTAGTTCTTAGTAGTTCGTATTTTCTTTACGCTTGCTAGTAGATGAGGTATTTTTATGCCTCAATAGTATCAGTAAGGTAAGTTTTAGACTAGTATGTGTTTACTTAAGTCCTATGCCTTTGGGAATATATCAAAACGACTATGAGATTATATGCTCCCATGAGACTTTTCAGGAAGCTACACCAAGATCTTCTACACGAGGCTGCCATCATACGGCAGTGTGAGACGCAGATGAGTGATTATATAGCCAAGGCATAGAGGCAACACTATTGGTGATTTTGTCCCCCCTTATTTGTACTCTTTCTATGAGGTTTATCTTTTATTATTAATAATAAAACTAGCCCTAGGAACCACGCCTAGTAGATTTTCTTAAAGAAATAATATTAAGTCAAGAGGAGTCAGTAAATGACGATAATAAGATGCTTAGAAAAAATAAAGTGTATTGCATTTGTCGTTCAGATGTCCTTTACAAGTTATATTCTCTTCCCTTATATAGGGTATTTCTTAATATAACGTCTACCTCTCACAATGATCGCTCATTAATGACTAATTATTACATTAATGGGACGTTACAAGGAGTAATTATTATGCATTAATGGGACGTTGCGTGAAGATTGTGTAACGTGTGGATCATTAATTGAGGATCTCCGAATATGCCCGTCCCTCTGTCTTGATTTATTTTGACAGTGTCTCTTCTTTGTCTCAATTAGGTTGGGTTCCCGTAGCTGATTACCCCGTAGGTTTATTGATCTGTACCTCTCAGTTCCGTACCTCTTTATAGAATCATATCCAGCTGTCATATTTTCCTTGGTCCACGTAGCTGGCTCATTTATCAAGACTCATCTTACGTGTGAAACTCTTTTTTACCAATACAGATAGTCCCTTCACTTACCATTTATTTATCGATTAATATTTGGTAAGTGGATACGCATTTATGGCGGGAATATTTTACCGCCGCTTTATCTCGAAACATTGTATCCTTTTCTGAATATAAGTATCGTTTGTCACTTCCATTTAATGCTCATACCACGTGTTCTTCCGAATTGGTTCTGCAGTTACTTGGTGCCTTTTAGGGCTTTTTGCGGCTACGTCAGTCACAAAGTTACATCTTTAATTATGACTTTTCGCATCATTGATTTTTCCCATGTTTGACGACTGTCTTCAAGTATAAATACCTCTTCCTCTTTTCTTTACTTTCACGAAACGCTTTATAATTTGTCTTTTTTATTTGTAAATAATTCCTACTTGTCTTCGTAAGTATGTCTTCCTCTAACAAACCTGATAGAGTTATATATGTTGAAGGATTAACCCCTTCTTCTGCTCCAACCCGGAGTCGGAGAGGTGGTAGATTAAGGAGCTTAGGTGTTATTCCTTCGATAGGCTCTTCTTCTTCCCTGATTATTTCTCCTCCATCTGCTAGGTCTTTAGTTTCTATAAAATATAGGGCTTCCAGGTCTTCCTCTAGGGGTAGAGATCATCATGGGCCTTTACGCGAACCTCGAGTAGACAAACTTATACCTACTGAGTTCACCTTCATTAGGGATAGTCATGTCCTTGTAGATCAGTAATTATCTCTAGATAGTGCTGATAGGTACCCTACCTTATCACTGAAGGTCAGATTTCCCTTGTTCGCAAGGAATGCTTTTGGAGGTTTGATTTCCCTGTCTATATTCCGAATAGGAACCAAAGAAAAACGTCTTACAAGACATGGTATTCTTTTGTTTATACGTACCCTTTTACTTTAGGATTTAGACCTCCTATCGATCCAGTCATCATTGACTTCTGCCGTTTCTTCAGAATTTGCTTAGGACAGGTTGGTCCTCTTGTGTGGCGGGTTGTTGCGTGTCTCAGATGCTTATCTACTTCAGCCTCAGTTCCTTTCACTTTTAACCATCTTATTCATCTTTATTCTCCTGCTTTATTTCGTCAAGGGATTTTTACTCTAGCTGCTAGGAGTAAAAGAGTGTCGGTAACCCTTGGAGACGATAATGATAGATGTTGGTACCTCCGGTACGTTGCTATGCCCACTGTTGGTTTAGTGGGCGAGGAAAATCTTCCCTTCCCTAAGAAGTGGAATCGTGCACGTGAGTACATTTTAGCTCACATTTGTTATCTTTCTTCTTTTTGCTTGAAGTGACTAACACCGTATCTGTTTCTTCGTGCTTCAGCAATCATGGGTACTGTTGAGAATGTCTCCGGTATCCGTGATTTGGTAGAAAACTTGTTGTCGGTTGCTCCCTTAGAAGAAAGGTCTTGGAAGTACTTCTCTGGGAAGTACGGTAGGAAAGTAAAGACTCACGGTAAGTGAAGCTTTGGTTTCCGCTCCTTTTCTTACTCGAGCCTCTTTTCCTCTTTCGCTTAACCTTTTTCCTTTTGATATGGTTTCCCGCACGTGGGGTGTCTGTTGCGTCCATTCCGAAAATGTCTCTAGATCAGGCCCAAGAGATTATTGATGGTTCTTCTTCCTCGAAGAGGCAGGTTAGTGTCACGCCCCAAAATCAAGAGACGAGACCGGCGCCTAACCGGATGAACCCAGTGAAGTGGACCTGGATTGCCTTTCCTACCCAACGTGTTACCCCGTGTTCATAACATACATTATTCCATATGAGTTAGCCAATTTAGATTCAAAGTACTCTTTACAACATAATTCCATTTTCCTCTTTTAGTTTTCAACAATTGATAATCCAAAGTATACAACTTACATACAACATTTCTGATTTGCGGTCCACAATTACGAGTGAGTACAACTACCGCCCTGAAATATACATATACATATACATATACATATACATATACAACCCACACAGTGTCTATGGAGCCTCTAAGAGTTCTTAGGAGTTTTACATAGCCTGCCGGCAACAAGGCCCCGACTATACCTTTACAACATAAGCAGTAGGGGATAGTATAATCCTCACGCGGCCCCGAGAAGAAGAGGGGCTCACCAAAGATGCTGAAGAGATGAAGAGGAGGCACCACTAACGGCGGGCTGAGCTACATGCTATGGAACCACATACATCCATATAAAAGATGTAGCGCCCCCGGTAAAAGGGACGTTAGTACTGTGGAATAGTACTAGTATGTATAAACAAACTTTACCCTAAGTACAATCAAGCAATACACAGATAAGAGACACTTAATGGAACCAACAAGTATTGCACATAAACAGAAACAACCACAATCAAGAGTTTCACAGATTCTCATTTCAACACAACCACTAGGTACATTCCCACACTTGGGCACATTAATATTCTTTCATTTATTAACACATACTTTCATATCGATACCCTCGAGCATTTAACGAGCTTTGCACATAGTAAGATAAGCATAACAAACCACTTTTCACAATCTCATTTAGCATAGTAGTCAACAAGAAATTCAGGGAGTGAAGTATTATGCCTCAACACAATTGGACAGTCAATTCACTTATTCTCACACGAAGTACACATACTGTATGCTCGGACACCAACAAGAGAATTCTACAAAGGTTAAAGTTAGCCATACATACCTGGAGTCGAAATTCCCTTTTGAATTCCTATTCCCAAATCACCGGACGGTCAAGAAACGTCAATCTAATTCATAATGTAACACATTCATCTTATAATTAGGAATTATGAACACAATTCGAGCTCTCTTAGGCATTTTATCAAATGCTATGTGACCCCTCAGATTACCAACCCTTCTTTGTGAATATTTACTCTAACCAACTTCTCTTTACTAGATTGTGACAATAAATGAATATGCATGAAAGGTTCTTCACTTTTATCTTCAAGAACTCATTTATGGGAGTTCTACTATCAACCAAAAATCTGAAAATTTAAGGGAAATGGGGTGGGGACTTACCTCTTAGAATGAAGAAGAAGAAGATTACTCGAAATTCCCAGGCCTGAGTGATTTTGGAAAATCAAATTGATGAAGAAGGAACTTTCTCTCTCAAGAACCCTCTCTCCCCTCTCTCTATTTTGTTCATAAATTCCTTAAAAATGAAGGGGAGGGGTGTTTTATTAAACAGGGGTCGGGTTTTAAATTTAGAAAATAGGATCCCCAACACAGAAATGCGGTCAGGAATGCGATTGCATTCCTACTATGCGGTCTGCATTCCTGTCGCATAATTGGCCCTCAAATTGACCAAAATTGGAAAAGAACTGCCCAGGTATGCGACCACTATGCGGTCCGCATACCTGTTATGCGATCGCATAGTGCGTCGCATAACCTCCCTCGCAAAACAATGGGGAAATAATGCGACAACTATGCCGTCAGCATACCCAAAATGCGATTGCATTCTGAACCGCATAGTTGTCCTGAATTTGGACAGTAGCATGTCCAGGTATGCGACCACTATGCGGTCCGCATACCTGTTATGTGATCGCATAGAGCGTCACATAACGCGCAATTCCTGGAAAACTTTATCTTTCAAGTTTTGGGATACTTTTAACTCAAAATGGGTCCGTTTTAAGAATTTCTATAGTTATAACAACACAAGAACCTATTCGGGCATTATTTTAGACATAGAATTTTACGGGTCTTTACATTCTCCCCAACTTAAAATCATTCGTCCTCGAATGAGGATCGTGAAGTCACTTGATTTTGAAAACACAATATGCCAACCCCCAATTTTAAATAATTCCGATATTTTCTAAAAATTTCGCCAGAGTTTCCTTTGTAACTAGGCCTATATACCTGCCAGCGAGCCCCCAAAACACATTTCTAATTTAATGCTACATAGTGCAGTTATCCTAACAACTCGTATATAACCTTGTTACCTCAACAGCTTGCATATATTCAATTACTTCCACATGCCATATACACTGCAGTTAATCATTACCAATCTACACTTCTATTACTCATTTAACCATCCCACGAGTTTCACATAATTTCACTTACTCCAACAATTTGCACATAATTCAGTTATCTCATCAAATCGTATGCAATTCAATTACTTCATCATGTTATACATAATTCAGTTAACACCACAACTTGCATATCATTTAACTATCACATGTATTGCACAAAATTTTAGCTTACTTCAAAGAGCTTCACATTACCCAAATAATCACAATGTTACATAATTATGGCACAACTTGAGAGGTTACAATAATAAGGAAATTAGGAGAGTGTAGTGTGCTTGCACCAAATAAAACACAAAGGTGTATTCACTTAGAGATGGCAGTTTTCACGATCACTACTAGACTTGTTAAAACAAATGGGGATATTTTTCTTTCATTTCATTTTTTGCTTCCCACGTGGCTTCCTCGACCTTTTGACTTTGCCACAACACTTTAACTGAAACAATTTCTTTGTTCCTCAACCTACGGACTTGCCTATCAAGAATAGCAATCGAAACCTCCTCATACGATAATCCTTCATTAATTTCAATGGTCTCAACTGGCATGATGACAGATGGATCTCCAATTACCTTCTTCAACATGGACACGTGAAACACTTGATGCACTAATGACATTTCAGGGGGCAATTCTAGCCCATACGTGACTTTCCCTATCCTTTGAGCGATCCGATATGGCCCGACATACCTTGGGCTCAATTTACCTTTCTTTCCAAATCGCATCACTCCCTTCAAGGGAGACACCTTCAAGAATACCCAAACATCTACTTGAAATTCCAAATCCCTACGACGAACATCCGCATAGGACTTATGGCGAGTCTGAGCAGTTTTCATCCTTTCCCAAATGACTCTAACTTTTTCCATAGCTTGATGCACAAGATCTGGTCCTAAAAATTCTGCCTCACCAACCTCAAACCATCTGATCGGAGATTTACATCTCCTTCCATACAGTGCCTCAAATGGGGCCATTAAAATGCTAACATGGAAGCTGTTATTGTAAGCAAACTCTATAAGCGGCAAGTGATCATCCCAGCTACCCTTGAAATCTAAAACAGAAGCCCGTAGCATATCCTCAAGCGTCTGAATAGTCCACTCCGCTTGGCCATCAGTATGCGGGTGGAAAGTCGTGCTGAGATTTACCTGAGTACCCAAACCTTGTTGAAACTTCCTCCAAACGTTAGCTGTGAACTAGGCCCCTCGATCCAAAATAATAGAAATTGGAGTTCCATGAAGTATGACTATTTCCTTGATATACAAGTGAGCAAAATTGCAGTATCGGTGGACTTGACTAGTAATAAGTGAGCTGATTTTGTGAGTCGATCCACTATCACCCAAATTGAGTCAAACATGTGCTGAGTGCGATGTAACCCTACCACGAAGTCCATATTGATCATTTCCCATTTCAACATTGGTATTTACATTAGCAGCGTCAAGCCACCGGGCCTCTGGTGCTCGGCCTTCACCTGCTGACAATTCGGACATCTTGCCATAAAGTTCACCACACCCCTCTTCATACTACCCCACCAGTAAATCTCCTTTAGATCGTGATACATTTTCGTATAACCTGGGTGAATAGAATACCTGGAATTATGAGCCTCTACCATTACCCTCTCCCGGAGATCATCCACATCTGGAACACATAATCTCCCTTAACACCGCAAAACACCGTCACCATTGCCGAGTGAAATTGCTGAGGTCCTGTGATTCAAAATTGCCTCTCTCCACTACCCCAATGCTGGATCTCTGAATTGCTTTTCCTTGACTTCCGCTACAAGCGAAGACTCTGCTCCATTACGCACCACGACATCCCCCTCATATGAGGTCGAAAGACATACCCCAAGACTGGTCAGCTGATAAACCTCTCGAGTCAATGGCCTCTGACCGGCTTCTAAATGTGCCAAGCTACCCATGGATTTCTGACTAAGAACGTCGGCTACCACATTCGCCTTCCTTGGTGGTACAAAATATTCATATCATAATATTTGAGAAATTCTAACCACCTTTGCTGTCTTAAATTCAACTCCTTCTGCTTGAATAGATACTGAAGACTCTTGTGGTCTGTGAACACGTCCACATGGACCCCATAAAGATAATGCCGCCAATTTTCAATGCAAACTCAACCGCTGCGAGCTCCAAATCATGTGTCGGATAATTCTTCTCGTGATTCTTGAGCTTCCTTGAAGCATACGCTATAACTTTACCACATTGCATCAACACACACCCCAAACCAACTCTCGAAGCATCACAATAAACCACGAATCCTTCTGTACCTTATGGCAAGGTCAACACCGGTGCCGAAGTCAATCTTGATTTCAATTCCTAAAAACTATTTTCACAAGCATCGGACCACTGAAACTTGACTGCTTTCTACGTCAGCTTAGTCAATGGGGAGGCGATAGTATAGAATCCCTCCACAAACCTCCGATAATACCCAGCTAGACCCAAGAAACTATTAATCTCTGTCCGGGTCGTTGGTCTAGGCCAATCCTTCACCGCTGCCATCTTTTGGGGATCAACCCAAATCCCTTCCCTAGAAACAACATGGCCCAAAAAGGTGACTGATTCTAGCCAAAACTCACATTTCGAAAACTTTGCATACAAATGGTGCCGATGAAGAGTCTGCAGAACTGCCCTGAGGTGATTAGCATGATCCTCCCGACTTCGCGAATAAACAAGGATGTCGTCAATAAAGATAATCATAAAGGAGTCAAGAAAAGGTTTGAAAACCCGATTCATAAGATCCATAAAAGCTTCTGGGGTGATGGTTAGCCCAAAAGACATTACCAGAAATTCAAAGTGCCCATATCGAGTCCTGAAAGCGGTCTTAGGAACTTCATGCTCCCTGATATTTAACTAGTGATACCCGGACCGTAAATCAATCTTTGAGAAGAACTCAGCACCTTGCAACTGATCGAACAAATCATCTATCCGAGGTAGTGGATATTTATTCTTTATGGTGACCTTGTTGAGCTGCCGATAATCAATACACATTCAAAGCGATCCATCTTTTTTTTTGAAAAAAAGAACTTGTGCGTCCCAAGGCGACACACTTGGCCGAATGAAACCCTTTTCTAATAGATCCTTCAATTGCTCCTTTAACTCTCTCAATTCTGCTGGCGCCATCCTATAAGGTGGAGTAGATATTGGATGCGTATCTGGCAATACATCAATCTCAAAATCGATCTCTCTATCTAGCGGAATCCCAAGAAGCTCATACGGAAACACTTCAAGAAACTCATTCACAACCGGCACGGACTCGGGAGAAGGAACCTCAGAAGTGGTGTCCGCAACCCGGACCAAATGATATATGCACCCCTTCCTGATCATCTTGGAGGCTTTAAGATAGGAAATAAACCTGCCCCTCGGGACAATATCATTCCCTTTCTATTCAATAACGGGCTCCTTAGGAAATTCGAGCCTCATAATTCTAGTTCGACAGTCGAGTTTAGCAAAGCACGAATAAAGACAATCCATTCCCATGATCACATCGATATCTATCATTCCTATCTCAATAAGATCGTCCGTGGTATCTCGGCCACACACCGTGACAACACAATTCCTATAGACTCGCGCGGCCGTAATAGAATCACCAACCGGAGTCGACACTGAGAACGACTCATGAAGATTTTCGGATTCTATCCCAAAACTCGAAGCAATAAATGGAGTAACATATGAAAATGAAGACCCGGGGTCAATAATAGTATAAACATCAAGTGTTTGTACAATCAGAATACCTGTGACAACATCTGGAGAAGTCTCCGCACTCTGGCGACCACTTAAAGCATAGAATCAACTGGGTCCCCCTTGACCCCGTGCGCTACCCCTAGCTGCACTGCGCCCTGCTGGAGGTGGAGGGCGTGTTGAAGATGTAGCGGACGAAGAACTTGACGGCTGAGCAGTGCCCCTACTGGTGCCTTGATTGGGCGCACGACAATCTCGCTGAATATGGCCCCTCACTCCACATCTATAGCATACCGGGATATCCAGGTAACAAGGCTCAGAATGGAACCTCCCACAATTAGGGTATGGGACACTCCGCTGCTGCTGAAACCTCCCACTAGAACGACCTGACTGGTGGAACCTCCTGCCATCTGAACCGGGCCCAATGCGACCTCCCTTCTGATAACTGTGCCCTGATGACGCGCACTGGCTGAAGACTGAGCATAGGACTGAGATGGCCATGCTAATCCTCTCCCAAGGGCTGATCTCCCACCTCCAACTGAGCCCCCAGGGTTGCCTGCTGACTGAGCCCCACTACTACCCTCTCTCCCTATTATTATCTTCAATTTTCGGGCCTCCGTAGCCTGGGCAAAACCCACAATATTACCATAGTTCATATCTGAATGCAAAGCAGCTGTAGCAGCCTCATTGAAAACTAAGGGACCAAGGCCCTGAACAAACCAACAAACTCTGGCCTCCATAGTCGCCATCATGTGGGTAGCATACTTGGACAAGAGCACAAACTCCATATGGTACTCCCACACACTCATGTGGTTCTGCTTAAGGACCTCAAACTATACAGCACGGGCTGCCAAAACCTCGGCAGGCAAGAAATGATCCATGAAAGCATCTACAAACTCGACCCACCTCACCGGAGGGCTCCCCTCTCAAACCATGAATATGCTGCCCCATTTAGACAATAAGAAGCTAACTCAACTCCCTCTGTTTCAGTAGCCTTCATAACCTGGAGAGTCTTATACATTTCATCTACAAAATCTTGAGGATTGGCCTCTGGGTTGGTGCCTGCGAACTCTTGAGGGGCTAATCGTAGAAACTGGTTGACCCTAGAACTTGAAGAATCCCCTTGCTCGCTAAAGGACGCAGGGGCAGCCTGTGATTTTTGGGCTTGGGAGGCCACTAACTGAGTCAACATCTGAATAGCTCCCCTAAGGTCCCCATCAGAAATACTGGGACTGGAAGCTAGGACTGAGGAAGGATCAGGAACATCGGCAGGAGGGCTTTCAGTACCCTCCGCTGGAGCAAGAATATGGATAGACTGGCCTGGCGCGGAGGACTTAGGAAGATTCAAGGTCGGGGAATCATTCTCACCCGCACCATCAGATAAAGGATTCATGGCCACACTTGGGGTGGCATTGGCCTCTAGACCAAGTCGAGCTCTCCTCTTGGGCACAATTTACTAAAAATTAGGACAATGCACGAGTTAGTGGAGACGTTCTCACCTTTTCACTTCATCGCACGATAGAGAGTAACAATGAAAGGGTATTTTCCCAAATGTCCATGCAGCTCCCAACGTATAGATGTGGTCGACAACACACTGATAAGAAGGGCTATACTAGACACGGCTCCGAGACATCCTATGACACATTTAAAACCTTAGGCTCTGATACCAAGATTGTCATGCCCCAAAATCGAGAGATGAGACCGGCGCCTAACCGGATGAACCCAGTCAAGCGAACCTGGACTGCCTTTCCTACTCAACGTGTTACCCCGTGTTCATAACATACATTATTCCATATGAGTTAGCCAACGTAGATTCAAAGTTCTCATTACAACATAATTTCATTTTCCTCTTTTGGTATTCAACAATAGATAATCCAAAGTATACAAGTTACATACAATATTTTTTATTTGCGGTCCACAAATACGAGTGAGTACCACTACCGCCCCCAAGATATACATATACATATATATACAACCCACACAGTGTCTACAGAGCCTCTAATAGTTTTTAGGAGTTTTACATAGCTTGCCGGCAACTAGGCCCCAACTATACCTTTACAACATAAGCAAAAGGGGATAGTATAATCCTCACGCGGCCCCGAGAAGAAAAGGGGCTCACTAAAGCTGCTGAAGAGATGAAGAGGAGGCACCACTAATGGCGGGCTGAGCTGCCTGCTATGGAACCGCCTACATCCATATAAAAGATGTAGCGCCCCCGGTAAAAGGGACGTTAGTGCCGTGGAATAGTACTAGTATGTATAAATAAACTTTACCCTAAGTACAATCAAGCAATACACAAATAAGAGACAGTTATTGGAACCAACAAGTATTGCACATAAATAGAAACAACCACAATCAAGAGTTTCACAGATTCTCATTTCAACACAACCACATTCCACCTTTATGACCTCGTCCACCCTTATTACCTCGTCCACCCTTGTTACCTCTCCTCCCTTATTACCTCGTGTTGCGGCGTGCAATCTGATCCCTCCGGAAAAGCACATTTCAGCCTTGTTACATTCCGTTGTGGCGTGCAACCCGATCCCAACGAAAAATCACATTCCATAACAACAATCATAACCAATTAAATCACAAGGGTCTTCATTACAAGGAACACAAGTTCATATCAACAATTCGCTATGTGGACTCAAGGCACAATAATTTTCACCAGGCAGTAATTCATGTACACGGTGTTGCCATAATCGTTCAACTCAATTTCATCAATTCACAATACCCTTTTTCTTTACTTACCACCGCACGGTTTTTAGCCAGTAGGTACATTCCGACACTTGGGCACATTAACATTCTTTCATTTATTAACACATACTTTCATATCGATACCCTCGATCATTTAACGAGCTTTGCACATAGTAAGATAAGCATAACAAACCACTTTTCACAATCTCATTTAGCATAGTAGTCAACAAGAAATTAAGGGAGTGAAGTATTATGCCTCAACACAATTGGACAGTCAATTCACTTATTCTCACATGAAGTACACATACCGTATGCTCGGACACCAACAAGAGAATTCTACAAAGGTTAAAGTTAGCCGTACATACCTAGAGTCGAAATTCCTTTCTAAATCCTATTCCAAAATCAACAGACCGTCAAGCAACGTCAATATAATACATAATGTAACATATTCATCTTAGAATTAGGAATTATGAACACAACTCGAGCTCTCTTAGGCATTTTATCGAATGCTATGTGACCCCTCAGATTACCAACCCCTTCTTCGTGAATATTTACTCTAACCCACTTCCATTTACTAGATTGTGACAATAAATGAACATGCATGCAAGGTTCTTCACTTTTATCTTCAAGAACCCATTTAGGGGAGTTCTACTATCAACCAATAATCTGAAAATTTAAGGGAAATGGGGTGGGGACTTATCTGTTAGAATGAAGAAGAAGAAGATTACTCAAAATTCCCAGGCCTGAGTGATTTTAGAAAATCAAATTGATGAAGAAGAAGCTTTCTCTCTCAAGAACCCTCTCTCCCCTCTCTCTATGTTGTTCAGAAATTCCTTAAAAATGACGAGGAATGGTGTTTTATTAAACAGAGGGTCGGGTTTTAAATTTAGAAAATAGGATCCCCGACAGAGAAATGCGGTCAGGAATGCGATTCCTGTCGCATAGTTGGCCCTCAAATGGGCCAAAATTTAAAAAACAATTTGCCTAGGTATGCGACAACTATGCGGTCCGCATACCTATTTTGCGATCGCATAACCTCCCTCGCAAAATAATGGGGCAAGAATGCGACAATTATGCGGTCCGCATACCCAAAATGCAACCGCATTCTGGGCCGCATTATTGTCCTCAATTTGGACAGTATCCAGTCCAGGTATGGGACCACTATGCGATATGCATACCTGTATGCAATCGCATAGTGTGTCGCATAACGTCCAATTCCTGGAAAAGTTTATCTTTCAAGTTTTGGGATACTTTTCACTCAAAATGGGTCCGTTTTAAGAATTTCTATAGTTATAACAACACTGGGACCTATTCGGGCATTATTTTAGACATAGAATTTTACGGGTCTACAACTTTCGTTTTGGAATAATCTCAAAATTTCTTATAGATCAAAAGATATAAGCCTCCAAAGTCGAACCAGTGCTCAGCCCTCCAACGCGGACCGCGAAAAATGACTGCGGCCGCGAGAACCTTACCGTGGACCGCGAAAAAAAGACCGCGGATGCGGTGGGAAGTTCAGAGAACTGTACTCTACTTTATTTTAAGCCTAAAAACATTTCGGGACCTACCCGAAACTCACCCAAGCCCTCGAAACCTCAAACCCAATGTACACACGACTTCACAATCATCCTACGGACTTATTCGAGTAATGAAACCACCAAAATAACATAAAAAACAATGAATTAAACTCCAAAATCTATAAAATTTTCTAAAACTTCATAAACTATCAAATTTTCAATTTTTTATCCGAAACTCGTCAAATCAAGTCTGTTTCACACCAAATTTTACAAACAACACATATTAACTATATCAAAGGTTTCACATCAAGGTTATCACATGTTTCACATCAAGGTTCATTTTCATAAGCCTTTATTATTTACATAAAAAAAATTTCTTAAAAAATTAATTTCTCGGACTTGGGTCCTCGGAATTCAATTTCGGGCATACACCCAAGTCCCATATTTTCCTACGGACCTTCCAGGACCTTCAGATCACGGATCCGGGTCCGTTCACCAAAAATGTTGACCAAAGTCAACTTTATTCAATTAATTATTATAAATTCAACTCTTTATCAAGTATCCAGATAAAGGTTTCCCGGCCACGCGCCCGGGTTACGCGCGCACATCGAGGTGAGATTGACGGAGGCTTTTGGGGCCTCGAAACATAGTCATAATTAAATTTACAGAAGATGACATTTTGGGTCATCACACCGTAGCTCTGTCCAGATTTATTAGGACTGTGTCTCTTCTTTTTCTCAATTAGGTTGGGTTCCCGTAGCTGATTACCCCGTAGGTTTATTGATCCGTACCTCTCTGTTTCGTACCTCTTTATAGAATCATATCCAGCTGTCATATTTTCCTTGGTCCACGTAGCTGGGTGAGTTGTCAAGAATTATCTTACGTGTGAAACTCTTTTTTTACCAATACAATGATGATGATGCATTTTTTTAAAAATGGGGGTCGAACCTTGGTTCTTGAGTTGCCTACATATCCATGGTGTTACGGTAATCAGTCCATGTGTAGTTCTGGATCCAACGACGAACAAAACCGATGGAGTTGTTATAAGGGTGGTCTTGTGTTTCAAAAAAATGATCGCTTGTATAGGATGGTGTCGTGAGCAACGGGTAATTTCAAGTGGAGATATGAATTTGAATTGAACCTTATGGATGTACAAGGCAAATATTTGAGTTATTGCGGATTAAAGAGTAATCAATTGCTGACTATCAGTTGCGTTTGAGATAACCAAAGGATGTGAACGTTGTGAACAGAAATCGGAGCGAGAATTTCTCCCATTTGTAGAATGGTTTCCTCCTTAGTTACGTGGAAAACTTAAAATTCCCTTCAAGCCATGAAAGTTGTCTTCGGACAATGAGGATGATATCCTTAAAGCATGATGTCTTGGGCCATGTAGTGTATGCTAAGGGATTCACTGACCATGAAATGGTATCCTCGAGCCATGAGTATGGTGCCTCTAGACTATGACGCCTTTGAATAATGATATGCAATTTTGTGAGATCCTCAGGACATGGCATGATTTCTGCGGGCTTTGAGGATGATGCTTTAATACTATGTCGCCTTCGGACATCGTGGCGATGTACCACCCAAGAAATGCAAAGATGTGGTGATACAAATCATTTGATAGAGGGAATTGGTGATGCTTAGTCATATGCCAGAGCAAAACAAGGCAGCGTTTAACCTTGTATGTGATTAGTGCAGTACTTAGCCCTATGTATAGGAAGGCGGAGTTTAGCCTTACGCAATAGTGGAGGCAAGTCTTAGCCTCATGCAAATGTAAAAGAGATAGTTCTTAGTCTCATGCAAAGGAAAGTAGTTTGCAGCTTTATGCGATAATGGAGGCAATGCTTAGCCTCAGGCAATGTAATGACGTTAGTGCTTAGTCTCATGCATAGGAAAGGTGGTGTTAAGCCTTATGCGGTTGTAAAGACCCGTAAAATTTCATGTCTAAAATAATGCCCGAATAAGTCCCTGTGTTGTTATAACTGTAGAATTTCTTAAAAATAAACCCTTTTGAGTAAAAAGTACCCCGGGAGTTAAAAGATAAAATTTTCCAGAATTGCGCAGATCTGTGGTCCACTATGCGATCGCAGATCAGGTATGCGGACCACATAGTGGTCGCATACCTGGACAGCCTTCTGTCCAATTTGAGGACAGCTATGCAGCCCAAGATGCGATCGCATTTTGGGAATGCAGACCGCATAGCTGTCACATCCCTTCACCTCCATTTTCGCGGAGGAGGTTATGCGATCGCATAACATGTATGCGGACCGCATAATGGTCGCATACAAGGGAAGTTCGGTTCCCCTTTTGGTCCACTTTAGGGCCAACTATGCGACAGGAATGCAGACCGCATAGCAAGAATGCGATCGCATTCCTGTCCGCATTTCCTGCTTCCGGGCTCTTTTAATTTCTAATTTTACACCCGACCCCAAGTTTAATAAAACACCCATCCCCTTCATTTTTAACATCTATCAGAACAAAAATAGAGAGAAGGGAGAGTGGGTTTAGTGAGAGAAAGTATTCTTCTTCATCAAATTGCTCCATCATCTCTACTCAAGCCCGGAAATTATCGAGTAATCTTCATCTTCTTCACTCTAAGAGGTAAGTCCCCACCCCATTTCCTTTTAATTCTCAGGTTTTAGCCAAAAAGGGGTAGAACACATAAGTTGATTCTTTAAAATAAAAGCTGATACCTTGCATTCATGTGAGTTAAAATCCATAATCTAGTAAAGGGAAATGAGTTTGGGTAAATGTTCACAAAATAGGGGGTTAGTAATCTAAGGGGGTCACATAGCGTTCGATAAAATTCCTAAATGAGTTCGAGTTATGTTCATGGTTCCTAATTCTAAGTGAAATATGTCATATTGTGGACTTGATTGACAGTGCTAGACGGTTCGGTGAATTATGATAGATATTAAAGGGGAATTTCGACTCGAGGTATGTATGGCTAACTTTAATCTTCGTAGAGTCACCTTGTTGGTGTCTGAGCATTCGATATGAGTTTCTTGCTGAGTATATATATGTAATTGATTGTCCGGTTGTGTTGAGGCATAAGATTTCATTATTTGATTTTCTTAGTCGATTACCATGCTAATTGAAATTGTGAAAGGTGATTTCTTTTTTATTACTCTGTCATGTGCAAGGTTCGTTAAATGCTTGAATATGTTGGTATGAAAGAATGGTAACAAACCCAAATGTGTGAATGTATCTAAGTGCTAAGGGCTAAATAGCAAGTGATGAAAAAGAGTTGTGAATTGATTTAATTGAACTAAATGACTATGGCAATATCGTATATGACTCATTGTTCTGGAAGGATTATTGTGGTTGATTTCACACGGATTGTTGTTTGTAATGAATTTACATTCTTATTGATGAAAATCTTTGTGATTTACTTAATGGTTGATAAAGACTATTGTGAACACATGATTGTTTGGCTGTTATGAAATTGTACTCTTGATGATATAAAGCCTTATGATTTAATTGTCGGGTGTTATTGTTTCTATGAAATGTGATTGTCCGATGGGATCGGGTTGCGCGCCGCAACAGGAGGAATTAGGGTGATATGTGAGAAGTAATAAGGGTGGAATGTGATTGTACAGTGGGATCGGGTTGCGCGCCGCAACAAAATGTAATAACGCTGAAATGTGATTGTCCGGTGGGATCGAGTTGCACGCCGCAACAGGAAGTATTAAGGGTGGATTGTTGAGAAGGAATAAGGGTGGAATATGATTGTGTTGAAATAAGAATCTGTGAAACTCCCAATTGTGTTTGTTTCTGTATCTCTGTGCACTATTTGTTGGTTCCTTTGACAGTCTCCTATCTGTGTATTGTTTGATTTTACTTAGAGTAAAGTTTGTTCATATATACTAGTATTATTCAACGCTACTAACGTCCCTTTCGCCCGGGGCGCTACATATTTTATATGGATGTAGGTGGTTTCATAGCAGGTAGCTCAGCCCGCCGTTAGTGGTGTCTCCTCCTCATCTTTTCAGCAGTTCTGGTGAGCCCAATTTCTCTCGGGGCCGTGTGTGGACTACATCATTCTCTTTTGCTTATGTTGTAAAAGGTATAGCTGGGGCCTTGTTGCCGGCAAATTTATGTAAAAATCATAATACTCTTAGAGGCACCGTAGACACTGTGTGGGTTGTATATATGTATAGTTTGGGCGGTAGTTGTGCTCACTCATAATTGGGGATCGCATCAAAAATATTGTATGTAACTTGTATGTTTTGGATCATCAATTGTTGAAAGTAAAAAGAGGAAAATGAAGTTATGTTGTAAATCGTACTTTGAATCTGAATTGGCTAATTCGTATGGAACTATTTATATTATGAACACGGGGAAATGCGTAGGGTAGCAAAGGCAATCCAGGTCCACTTGGATGGGTTCGCCCGGTTAGGCACCAGTCTCGTCCCTAGGTTTTGGGTCGTGACAAACTTGGTATCAGAGCCTAAGGTTTTAAAAGTATCCTAGGATGTCTCGGAGCCGTGTCTGGTAGAGCCCTTCTTATCGGTGTGTTGTCTACCAGATCTATAATTAGGGGGTTGCATGGACATTTAGGAAAATACCCTTTCATTGTTACTCTGTATCATGCGATGAAGTGGAAGGTGATAATATCTTTATCTAACTCGTGCATTGTCCTAATTGTCAGTAAATAACACCCAAGAAGAGAGGTTGACTCGGCCTAGAGGCCAATACCACTTCAAGTGTGGCCATAAATTCCTTATCTGACGGTACGGGTGAGAATGATTCCCCGACCATGAATCTGCCTGACCCTTCCATTCCAGGCCAAACTGTTCTAATTCCTGCTCCAGCGGAGGGTGCCACAGTCCCTCCCGCCAATGTTCCTGATCCTTCCTTAGTCCCATCTTCCGGTCCCGGTATTTCTGATGGGATATCAGGGGAGCTATTCAGATGTTGACTCAGCTAGTGGCCTCTCAGGCCCAAAGATCACATGTTGCCCCTGCTTCCTCTAGTGATCAAGGGGATTCTTCGGGTTCCAGAGTCAACCAGTTTCTGCGGTTAGCCCCTCCAGAGTTCACAGGCACCAACCCAGAGGCCGATCCTCATGATTTTAAATATGAAAAGTACAAGACTCTCCGGGTTATGAAGGCTACAGAGACAGAGGGAGTTGAGTTAGCTTCCTATCGTCTGAAGGGAGCGGCATATTCATGGTTCGAGATGTGGGAGAGTTCCCGTGGAGAGGCGAGCCCTCCGGCGAGGTGGGTCGAGTTTGTAGATGCCTTCATGGATCATTTCTTGCCTGCCGAGTTTATGGAAGCCCGTGCTGCAGAGTTTGAGGTCCGTAAGCAGGGCAACATGAGTGTGTGGGAGTATCATATGGAGTTCGTGCGCTTGTCCAAGTATGCTATCCACATGATGCCGACTATGGAGGCCAGAGTTAGTCGGTTTGTTCAAGGCCTTGGTCCCTTGGTTATCAATGAGGCTGCTGCAACTGCTTTGCACTCAAATATGAACTATGGGAAGATTGTGGGATTCGCCCAGGCTGCGGAGGCTCGGAAATTATAGGTAAGAGTGGAGAGGGAGAGTAGTAGTAGGGCTCGGTCAGCGGGCAACCCCGGGAGTTCAGTTGGAGGAGGGAGATCATCCATGGGGAGAGGGACATCAGGGCCATCTCAGTCATATGCTCAGTCCTCAGCCAGTGCGCCGCCATCAGGGCACAACTATCAGCATGGAGGTCGCTTTGGGCCCGGTTCAAACAACAGGAGGTTCTATCAGTTGGGTCTTTCTAGTGGGAGGTTCCAGCAGCTGCGGAGGGCCAAGTGTGGGAGGTTCCATTCTGATCCATGTTACCTGAATATCCCGTTATTCTATAGATGCAGAGAGAGGGGCCATGTTCAGCAAGATTGTCGTGCACCCAGTCAGGGCACAAGTGTAAAGACCCATAAATTTCATATCTTAAATAATGCCCGAATAGCTCCTCGTGTTGTTGTAGCTGTAGAGATTCTTAAAATATACCTATTTTGTGTTAAAAGTACCCCGTAATTTGAAAAATAAAATTTTCCAAGTGTTGCGCGTTATGCGACGCACTATGCGACCGCATAACACGTATGCGGACCGCATAGTGGTCGCATACCTGGGCAGACTACTGTCCAAATGGGGGACAACTATGCGGCCCAGAATGTGATCGCATTCTGGGAATGCAGACCGCATAGCTGTCGCATTCTTTCCCCATGGATTTTGGCGCGGGAGGTTATGCGACGCACTATGCGATCGCATAACAGGTACGCGGACCGCATAGTGGTCGCATACCTGGGCAGAATGTTTCCAGTTTTGGCCCATTTTGAGGGACGTTATGCGACAGGATTGCGGACCGCATAGCAGGAATGCGGTCGCATTCCTGATCGCATTCCGTGTCGGAGATCCTAATTTCTAATTTTAAAACCCGACCCCCTGTTCAATAAAACACCCATCCCCTTCATTCTTAACCATTTTCTGAACCAAAATAGATAGAGAAGAAGGGAGTTCTTAAGAGAAAAGGTTTCAACACCCTCCAATTTGATTTTCCAAAATCACTCAAGTACGGATTTTCTTTATCAAGTAACCCGTCATCTTCTCCACTCAAGAGGTAAGTCTTCACTCTAATTCCCCAAATTCTCAGATTTTAATTAAAGGATAAAACACACATGGGTTGGTTTTGAAAAAATAAAAGTGAAGAACCTTGCATGCATGTCCATTAATTGTCACAATCTAGTAAAAAGAAGTGGGTTAGAATAAATAGTCACAAATAAGGGGTTGGTAATCTAAGGGGTCACCTAGCATTCGATAAAATGCCTAAGCAAGTACGAATTGTGTTCATGATTCCCAATTCTAAGATGAATGTGTTACACTATGAATTAGATTGACGTTGCTTGACGGTCCGGTGATTTTTGATTGAAATTAAAAAGGGGAAATTCGACTCGAGGTATGTATGACTAACTTTAACCTTTGTAGAATCCTCTTGTTGGTGTTCGAGGATACGGTATGTGTACCTTCTTTGAGAAAATGTGAATTCACTGTGCAATTGTGTTGATGTGTAATTTTTCACTCCCTGAATTTCTTGTTCACTACTATGCTAGTTGAGATTGTGAAAAGTGGTTTGTTGTGCCTATCTTATTATGTGCAAAGCTCGTAAATGCTCGAGGGTATCGATATGAAAGTATGTATTAATGAATGAAAGAATGTTAATGTGCCCGAGTGTGGGAATGTATATAAGGGCTAAAAATCGTGCGTGGTAAGTAATGAAAAAGGGTATTGTGAAATGATGTAATTAAGTTGAACGATTATGGAAACACCGTGTACGTGAATTACTACTTGGTGAGAATCATTGTGCCTTGAGCCCTTATGGTGAATTGTTGATATGAACTTGTGTTCCTTGTAATGAAGATCCTTGTGATTTAACTGTTGGTGATTGTTGTTATGAAACGTGATTGTCTGATGGGATCGGTTGCACGCCGCAACACAGGGAAATAAGGGTGAGTGAGGTAATAAGGATGGAATGTGATTATGTTGAAATGAGAATATGTGAAATTCTTGAATATGGTGGCATTGAAATGAGAATCCATGAAACTCTTGAATATGGTGGTATTGAAATGAGAATCTGTGAAACTCTTGAATATGGTGGTATTGAAATGAGAATCTATGAAACTCTTGATTTTGGGTTGTTTCTGTTTCTGTACAATACTTGTTGGTTTATTAACTGTCTATTATCTGTGTATTGCTTGATTTTACTTAGGGTAAAGTTTGTTCATACATACTAGTACTATTCCACAGTACTAACGTCCCTTTTGTCGGGGGCGCTACATATTTTATATGGATGTAGGTGGTTCCATAGCAGGTAGCTCAGCCCGTCGTTAGTGGTGCCTCCTCCTAATCTCATCAGTAGTTGTGGTGATCCCCTCTTCTCTTCGAGGCCATGTGTGGGTTATACCACCCTCTTTTGCTTATGTTGTAAAGGTATAGTCGGGGCCTTG
Organism: Nicotiana undulata; assembly: GCA_005239495.1. NCBI lineage: Eukaryota > Viridiplantae > Streptophyta > Magnoliopsida > Solanales > Solanaceae > Nicotiana > Nicotiana undulata. The sequence goes on along the minus strand of ML270405.1, from coordinate 89,339 downwards.
TTGCCGGCAAGTAATGTAAAACCCCTAGTATTCGTAGAGGCTCTGTAGGCATGATGTGGGTGTATATGTATATTTTTGGGTGGTAACTGTACGTACTCGGAAAACGTGGTTCATGTTGGAAAGTTATGTATGTTTGGATATCAATCGTCGAAATGCTAAAAGAGGAAAAATGGAATTGTGTTGTAACATGTACTTGGAATCTAAATTCGGCTAACTCGCATGAAATAATGTATGTTATGAACAAAGGGTTATACGTTGGGTAGGAAAGGCAATCCAGGTCCGCTTTACCGGGTTCATCCGGTTACGCGCCTGTCTCGTCCCTCAATTTTGGGGCGTGACAACTGGTAGGGGTACTGCTCAACCATCCAATTCGTCAGCCGCTACGTCTTCAGCATGCCCTCATGATGCCGACTATGGAGGCCCGGTCATCGGGCAACCCTGGGAGCTCAGTTTCAGGTGGGAGTTCAACCACAAGGAGAGGGTCTTCAGGGCCATCGCAGTCATATGCTCAGTCCTCAGCCAGTGCGACGCCATCAGGGCACAGTTATCAGTAGGGAGGTCGTTTTGGACCCGATTCATATAGGAGGAGGTTCCCTGAGTCGGGTCGTTCAGGTGGGAGGTTCCAGCAGCAGCGGAGGGTCCCATGCCCTATGTGTGGGAGATTTCATACTGAGCCTTTCTACTTAGATATTTCAGTATGCTATAGACGCGGAGTGAGGGGCCATGTTCAACTAGATTATCATGGGCCCAGTCAGGGCACAAGTAGTAGTACTACTCATCCCTCCAGTTCATTAACCGCTACGTCTTCAACACGCCCTTCACAACCAACAGGGCGCGGAGCAGCTAAGGGTAGAGCTCGGGGTCAAGGGGGACCCAGCCGGTTTTATGCTTTGAATGGTCGCCAGAGCGCCGAGGCTTCTCCAGATGTTGTCACAGGTGTTCTGACTATTCAAACCCATGATTTTTATGCCCTTATTGATCCCGGATCTTCATTATGATATATTACTCCATTTATTGGTTCAGTTTTTGGAATAGAACCCGAACATCTACATGAGTCGTTCTCTGTGTCGACTCTAGTTGGTGATTCTATTACGGCCGCACGAGTCTATAGGAATTGTGTGGTCTCGGTATGTGGTCGCGATACACGGCTGATCTTATCGAGCTACGGATGCTAGATTTTGATGTAATCGTGGGGATAGATTGGCTCTATTCGTGCTTTGCTAAACTCGACTGTCGAACTAGAACTATGAGGCTCGAGTTTCCTAAATAGCTCGTTATTGAATGGAAAGGGAATGATGTTGTACCGAGGGGAAGGTTTATTTCCTATCTTAAAGCCTACAAGATGATCAGAAAAGGATGCATCTATCATTTGGTCCGGGTTGCAGACACCACTTCAGAGGTTCCTGCTCCCGAGTCTGTGCCGGATGTGAAGGAGTTTCTTGAAGTGTTTCCAGATGAGCTTCCTGGAATTCCGCTAGATAGAGAAATCGATTTCGGGATTGATGTATTGCCAGATACGCATTAAATATCTATTCCACTGTACAGTATGTCGTCAGCAAAATTAAGGGAGTTGAAGGAACAACTGAAAGAACTATTAGAAAGGGTTTCATTCGGCCAAGTGTGTCGCCTTGGGGCGCACCGGTTCTTTTTGTTAGAATGAAAGATGGATCACTTCGGATGTGTATTGATTATCGGCAGCTCAACAAGATCACCATCAAAAACATCCATTGCCTCGGATAGATGATTTGTTCGACCAATTGCATTGTGCTAGGTTTTTATCCATGATTGATTTACGGTCCGGGTACCACCAGTTAAAGATCAGGGAGCAGGATATTCCTAAGACTACCTTCAGGACTCGTTATGGGCACTTTGAATTTCTGGTAATGTCTTTTGGGCTAACAAACGCCCCAGTAGCTTTTATGGATCTTATGAATCTGGTTTTCAAGCCGTTTCTTGACTCTTTTGTGATAGTCTTCATTGATGACATACTTGTTTATTCGCGAAGTCGGGAAGATCATGCTAATCACCTCAGGGCAGTTCCGCAGACTCTTCATCAGCACCAGTTGTATGCAAAGTTTTCAAAATGTGAGTTTGGCTAGAATCAGTCACCTTTTTGGGCCATGTTGTTTTCAGGAAAGGGATTCGGGTTGATCCCCAAAAGATTGCAGCGGTAAAGGATTAGTTTAGACCAACGACCCCGACAAAGATTTGTCGTTTCTTGGGTGTAGCTGGGTATTATCGGAGGTTCGTGGAGGGATTCTCTACCCTCGCCTCCCCATTGACTAAGCTGACGCAGAAAGCAGTTAAGTTTCAGTGGTCCGATGCTTGTGAAAAGAGTTTTCAGGAATTTAAGTCGAGATTGACATCGGCTCCGGTGTTGACCTTGCCAGAAGATTCGAAGGGATTCATGGTGTATTGTGATGCTTTGAGAGTTGGTTTGGGGTGTGTGTTGATGCAGTGTGGTAAACTTATAGCGTATGCTTCAAGGAAGCTCAAGAACCATGAGAAGAATTATCCGACGCATGATTTGGAGCTCGCAGCGATTGTGTTTGCATTGAAAATTTAGCGGCATTATCTTTATGGGGTTCATGTGGACGTGTTCACAGACCACAAGAGTCTTTAGTATTTATTCAAGCAGAAGGAGTTGAACTTAAGGCAGTGAAGGTGGTTAGAATTGCTCAAGGATTACGATATGAATATTTTATACATCCAGGAAAGGCAAATGTGGTAGCCGACGCTCTTAGTCGGACATCCATGGGTAGCTTGGCACATTTGGAGGCCGGTTAGAGGCCTTTGGCTCAGGAGGTTTATCACTTGGCCAGTCTTGGGGTCTGTTATTCGACCTCAGGTGAGGGGAATGTCGTGGTGCGTAATGGAGCGGAGTCTTCGCTTGTAGCGAAAGTCAAGAAAAATTAATTCAGAGTCCTAGCATTGATACAATTGAGGGAAGCAATTTTGAATCATAAGATTTCAGCTTTTTCAGTCGGCAATGATGATGGTGTCTTGCGGTGTCAGGGGAGACTATGTGTTCCAGATGTGGATGATCTCCGGGAGAGGGTAATGGAAGAGGCTCATAATTCCAGGTATTCTGTTCACCCAGGTTCTACGAAAATGTATCACGATCTCAAGGAGATTTATTGGCGGGGTAATATGAAAAGGGGTGTGGCGGACTTTGTGTCTAGGTGTCCGAATTGTCAGTAGGTGAAGGCCGAGCTTCAGAGGCCCGATGGGTTGACTCTGCTTATGGAAATACCGATGTGGAAATTGGAGATGATCAATATGGACTTCGTGGTAAGGTTACCTCGCAACCAATGTAAGTTCGACTAAATTTGGGTGATAGTGGATCGACTTACGAAATCAGCTCACTTATTGCTAGTCAAGTCCACCGATACTGCATAACAGTACGCTCAGTTGTATATCAAGGAAATAGTCAGACTTCATGGCACTCCAGTTTCTATTATCTCGGATCGAGGGGCAAAGTTCATAGCTAACTTTTGGAGGAAATTTCAGCAAGGTTTGGGTACTCAGGTAAATCTCAGCATAGCATTCCACCCACAGACTGATGGTCAAGCAGAGTGGACTATTCAGATGCTTGAGGATATGTTACGGGCTTGTGTTTTGGATTTCAAGGGTAGCTGGGATGCCGCTTATAAGATTTTCTTACAATAACAACTTTCATGCTAGTATTCAGATGGCCACATTTGAGGCATTGTACGAAAGGAGATGTAGGTCTCCGATCATATGGTTTGAGGTCGGTGAGGAGGAATTTGTGCACCAAGCTATGGAAAAAGTTAGAGTCATTCAGGAGAGGATGAAAACTTCTCAGAGTCGTCAGAAATCCTATGCGGGCATTCGTCGTAGAGATTTTGAGTTCCAAGTAGATGATTGGGTATTCTTGAAGGTGTCTCCCATGAAGGGAGTCATGCAGTTTGGGAAGAAAGGAAAACTTTGCCCTAGGTATTTCGGGCCGTATCAGATTGCTCAAAGGATAGGGAAAGTCGCATATAGGCTGGAATTGCCCCCTGAAATGTCATTAGTGCACCCGATGTTCCATGTGTATATATTGAAGAAAGTGGTTGGAGATCCATCCTCCATCGTGCCAATTGAGACTATTGAGGTTGATGAAGAATTGTCATATGAAGAGGTTCCGGTTGCTATTCTTGATAGGCAAGTCTGTAGATTGAGAAACAAAGAAATTGCTTCTGTTAAAGTGTTATGGCGATGTCAACAAGTCGAGGAAGCCATGTGGGAAGCGGAAAGTGAAATGAAAGAAAAATATCCCCATTTGTTTGAACAAGTCTAGTAGTGATCGTGAGAGCTGCCATCTCTAAGAAATTATACGTTGTGTCAATATTTTTTTAAAAAGCACCCCATTTCCCCCCTAATTGCCCTACTCTTGTAGCACCTCAAGTTATGGCATATTTGTGTATGTTGTGATTATCTGGGTAATGTGCAAATCATTGAAGTAAGCTAAACTATGTGCAATTCATGTGATAGTTAAATGATATGCAAGTTGTGGTGTTAACTGAACTATGTATAGCATGTTAAAGTAATTGAATTATATACACTTTGATGAGATAACTAAATTATGTGCAAGTTGTTGGAGTAATTGAAAATGTGTGAAATTGGTTAATAATGTCTTTCGGGGGCTCTCTAACAGGTAGATAGGCCTAATTACAAAGGAACTCTGGCGAATTTTCAGAAAAATATCGGAGTTAGTGAAAATTGGGGGTTAGCATATTGTGTTGTCCAAAATGATTCCCCCGATCCTCATTCGAGGACGAATGATTTTAAGTGGGGGAGGATGTAAAGACCCGTAAAATTTCATGTCTAAAATAATGCCCGAGTAGGTCCCTATGTTGTTATAACTGTAGAATTTCTTAAAAACGGACCCTATTGAGTAAAAAATACCCCAGGACTTAAAACTTAAAATTTTCCCGAATTGCGATGATTTGCGATCCACTATGCTATCGCATATCAGGTATGCGGACCGCATAGTGGTCGTATACCTGGACAGCCTTCTGTCCAATTTGAGGACAGCTATGCGGCCCAAGATGTGATCGCATTTTGGGAATGCGAACCGCATAATTGTCGCATCCTTGCACCTCCATTTTCGTGGAGGAGGTTATACGCCACATTTTGCGATCGCATAACATGTATGCAGACCGCATAATGGTTGCATACCAGGGCAGTCCGCTTCCCCTTTTGGCCCACTTTAGGGCCAACTATGCGACATGAATGCGGACAGTATAGCAGGAATGCGATCGCATTCCTGACCGCATTTCCTGCTTCGGGGCTCTTTTAATTTCTAATTTTACACCCGACCCCCAGTTTAATAAAACACCCATCCCCTTAATTTTTAACATATATCTGGGAAAACAATAGAGAGAAGGGAGAGTGGGTTTAGTGAGAGAAACTCTTCTTCTTCATCAAATTGCTCCATCATCTCTACTCAGGCCCGGAAATTATCGAGTAATCTTCATCTTCTTCACTCTAAGAGGTAAGTCCCCACCCCATTTCCTTTTAATTCTCAGGTTTTATCCAAAAATGGGTAGAACACATAAGTTGATTCTTGAAAATTAAAGTCGATACCTTGCATGCATGTGAGTTAAACTCCATAATCTAGTAAAGGGAAACGAGTTTGGGTAATTATTCACAAAAAGGGGGTTAGTAATCTAAGGGGGTCACATAGAGTTCGATAAACTGCCTAAATGAGTTCGAGTTATGTTCATGGTTCCTAATTCTAAGTGTAATATGTCACATTGCGGACTACATTGACCGTGTTAGACGGTTCGGTGAATTGTGATAGATATTAAAGGGGAATTTTGGCACGAGGTATGTATGGCTAACTTTAATCTTCGTAGAGTCACCTTGTTGGTGTCCGAGCATTCTGTATGAGTTTATTATTGTGTATATATATGAAATTGATTGTCCGGCTGTGTTGAGGCGTATGATTTCATTCTCTGAATTTTCTTAGTCGTTAAATTCTTTAATATGTTGGTATGAAAGAATGGTAACGGACCCAAATGTGTGAATGTATCTAAGTGCTAAGGGCTGAGTAGCAAGTGATGAAAAGGAGTTGTGAATTGATTTAATCCAACTAAATGACTATGGCAAAATCGTATATGACTTATTGTTTGGCAAGGATTATTGTGGCTTGATTTCACACGGATTGTTGGTTGTAATGAATTTAAATTCTTGTTGATGAAAATGTTTGTGATTTAATTAATGGTTGATAAAGACTATTGTGAACACATGAATGTTTGGCTGTTATGAAATTGTACTCTTGATGATATGAAGCCTTGTGATTTAATTGTCGGCTATTATTATTGCTACGAAATGTGATTGTCCGGGCGCGCCGCAATAGGAGGAATAAGGGTGATATGTGAGAAGTAATAAGGGTGGAATGTGATAGTACGGTGGGATCGAGTTGCGCGCCACAACAGAATGTAATAAGGCCGAAATGTGATTGTCCGGTGGGATCGGGTTGCACGCCGCAACATGTAGTAATAAGGGTGGATTGTTGAGAAGGAATAAGGGTGGAATATGATTGTGTTGAAATAAGAATCTGTGAAACTCCCAATTGTTTGTTTCTGTATCTTTGTGCACTATTTGTTGGTTCCTTTAATAGTCTCCTATCTGTGTATTGTTTGATTTTACTTAGAGTAAAGTTTGTTCATACATACTAGTACTATTCAACGGTACTAACGTCCCTTTTGCCGGGGCGCTACATCTTTTATATGAATGTAGGTTGTTCCATAGTAGGTATCTCCTCCTCATCTTTTCAGTAGTTCTTGTGAGCCCCATTTCTCTCGGGGCCGTGTGTGGACTACCTCATTCTCTTTTGCTTATGTTGTAAAAGGTATAGCCAGGGCCTTGTTGACGGCATGTTTTTGTAAAACTCCTAGTACTCTTAGAGGCTCCGTAGACACTGTGTGGGTTGTATATATGTATATTTTGGGCGGTAGTTGTGCTCACTCAAAATCGGGGATCACATCGGATATGTTGTATGTAACTTGTATGTTTTTTTTATCATAAATTGTTGAAAGTTAAAAGAGGAAATTGAAGTTATGTTGTAAATCGTACTTTGAATCTGAATTGGCTAATTCATATGGAACTATGTATATTATGAACCCGGGGAAATGCACAGGGTAGGAAAGGAAATCCAGGTCCCCTTGGTTGGGTTCACCCGGTTAGGTGCCGGTCTCGTCCCTCGGTTTTTGGTCGTGACAGCGGTAATGGAGGCAATGCTTGGCTTCATGCAATATAATGGAGATATTGCGTAGTCTTATGCAAGGGAAGGCATCGTTTAGCCTTATGCAATAATAGATAAAATTCTTAGCCTCATGCAATATAATGGACAAAGTGCTTAGTCACATGCAAGGGAAGGCAATGTTTAGCCTTATGCAATAGTGGAGGCAATGATTATCCACATGCAATGTAATGGAGACAATGCTTAGTCTCCTGCAATGTAATGGAGACCGTGCTTAGTCTCATGCAAGGTATGGCAATGCTTAGCCTTATTCAATAATGGAGGCAATGCTTAGCCAATACAATGTATGAGGGAAGTGATTAGCCCTATGTGGAGAAAACCAGTGCTTAACCTTAAGCAATGGTTGAGAGCAGTGCTTAGCCCTATGCAAAGAAATCAACGATTGAAGGTGGGAGGGTAGTGGTCCTTAGCTTGATGCATTTGTCCGTGGTGACTTCTATCAGTGAAGATAACATTCTTGTTATGTATTTCTGAAAATACTTGTTATGTCTATTATGCCTGCACCCAAAGAAAAATTGTGAGTTTTTGGGAGGGAAAGATTGGTTTGTGCCTTTGACTTCTTATTTTGTCTTTGCTCCTTGTCTTGATATCTTGTTCCAGTCACCCAGGGTAATATTTGGCTACTACAATAAAAATTAAAATATGTATTTATGATAAATAATTTGTCAAAAATGTAGTTGTTCGGAATATGTGATGATGCATAAAAGAAATAATTTTATCAAATCGGAGACTGTGACATGTTTCAAGACATTGCAACCTACTTAACTTGGAAATTTCAGGACCCTCCTAAGAATTCTTCCCCAATTTAAATACATTTTTCCGGCAAAACACTTCTTGGTGATTTTTTATGTAATGAAATTTTATTATGATGTGAGAGGGATGAAGACTTTGGGATATGAATGGAAATCTTGTCCCAGTTCCTGACCGTAGAGAGGGATGAAGATTTTATTATGATGTGACCAAAACCTACAAGGATGCCTACATATCCCCTCTTAATCGGGAATCAGGCCAAGCGTAGTTCAGGTTACATCAAAGGGAAAGTGCAAACATAATATCTCTTGACTGCCTTCGAATTGATAGGATTTGGCCATATTTCTCCATCCATCTCTGCAAGTATAAGCTCTCCTCCTGTCAGTACTCGGTGAACCATATAAGGGCCTTGCCAATTTGGTAAGAATTTCCTTTTTACTTCGTCTTTATGCGGGAAGATCCGTTTCAACACCAATTGCCCCCGTGTGAATTGCCTCGATCTAACTTTTTTGTTGAAAGAACTTGCCATTCTATTATGGTAGAGTTTACCATGACACACTGTGTTCATCCTCTTACTGTCAATGAGAGCAGATTGCTCTTAGGGAAGGAATCTCTACCTCGGCATGTATAACAACTTTATTACCGTAGACCAGTAGATAAGGGGTTTCCCTAGTTGACGTACGAACTGTGGTGTGGTACCCAAGATAAAAAAATGGTAGCTTATCATGCCATTGTTTGTAGTTATACACCATCTTCCTTAATATCTTCTTGATGTTCTTATTGGCAACTTTTATGGCTCCATTTATCTGCAGCCTGTATGTTTTAGAATTTTGGTGCTTGATCTTGAATTTTGCACACATTTCTTTAATCATATAATTGTTGAGTTTGCGGCATTGTAGGTAATGTTTGATTCAGGTACTCCAAATAGACAAAAAATATGACTCCGAACAAAATCTGCTATATCATTCTTAGTCACAACCTTATAAGAAGCGACTTCAATTAATTTTGTGAAGTAATCTATAGCCATCAAATGAACTTGCGTCCGTTTGAAGAAGCGGGTTAAATTAGTTCAATGACATCCATGCCCGAAGTAGAGAAAGGCCAGGGTGAACTCGTTGCATTGAGTTCATTGGGTGGCACTCGTATCATATTAGCATGTTCCTGGCATTGGTGGCATTTCTATACATACTTCACTCAATCTGTCTCCATAGTCATCGAGATATACCATGCCCTTAATATATTCTTGGACAGAACGAACCCGTTCATGTAAGGTCCACAAATTTTGTTGTGTATTTATTCAAGAAATCTAGATGCATCCTAGGCTTCAATGTATCGCAACAATCCCAAATCAGGAGTCCTTTTATACTGAATTCCTCCATTATGAAAGAAATGGTTAGCCAATCTTCAAAGCGCGCACTTCTAAGTGTGTGTAGCATTTTCTAGGTAGTCTCCTTTCTCCAAGTACTCCTTGATATCATGGAACCATGGATTTTCGTCAAACTCTTCTTCAACATAAGCACAATAAGCTGGCTGGTTACGAATATCTATTGGGATAGGATAAATAAAGTTCTTGTCTAGGTGTTGTATCATGGAAGATATGCTAGCCAGCGCATTTGCAAACTCGTTCTGAATCCTTGGAACATGTTTGAATTCTATCTTCGTGAACCTCTTGATCAAATCTTGCACACAATGTAGGTATGGCATTATTTTAGTGTTTTTGGTAGCCCATTATTCTAGTAATTGGTGTACGAATAGATTTGAATCTCCGAGTACCAGCAAATCCTGAACATTCATGTTGATGGCCAATCTGAGCCCCAAGATGAAAGCCTCATATTCTACCATATATTGGTGCATAGGAACCTCAACTTTGCAGATACCAGATAATGTTGACCAGTTTCTGATACTAAAATAGCGATGATACTCACTCCCTTGAAGTTTGATGCTTCGTCGGTAAACATCCTCCAACCAACTTCCTCCTCAGGAAAATACATCTTCAACGGTTATTATACTCCTTCTATGGGGTTTTATGCCAAGTAATCGGCCAATGCTTGCCCCTTGACTGCCTTCTAAGTCACATAGATGATATTGAACACACTTAGAAATATCTCCCATTTCGCTAACTTAACCATATGCATGGGTTTCTGAAAGATGTATTTTAATGGATCAGTCCTTGATATGAGATACGTAGTGTATGCACTGAAATAATGTCTCAACTTCTAGGCTATCCATGTCAAGGCATAGCAGGTACAATTGAACAAAGAGTACCAGTCTTTGTAAGATGCGAACTTCTTACTCAAATAATATATCACCAACTCTTTTCTCCTGGTTTCATCATGTTGCCCTATGATGCAATCAAATGCTCCATCTGACACAAACAGGTACGACGTCAAAGGTCTTCCTGTCTCTAGTAGGACCAGTACGGGCGACTTAAACAAGTACTCCTTGATTTTGTTGAAAGTATTTTGACAATCTTTGTCGAGCTCGTCGCAACGTCTTTTCTTAGCATTATAAAGATCGGCTCACGTATCACCATTGACTAGGCTATAAAATGGCTAATATAATTGAGGCATCCTAGAAAACGCATCACATCCTTCTTGTTTTTTGGCGGTGGCAGGTGCTTAATGTGAGGGCCCTCAAAAATAATTCCCTATTAGTCCGAGACCACAAGCACACTCACAAGTCGCTTAAGTGTCGTCTTGCCTTCCACGAGGGGCTAAGGACTGTAAAAACATAGATAATCATGATAATACATTTAGGAGTTGTATTGGATACCGTTGAGGGCCTAAGGAGATCCCTGGTACTAAGCCATGTTGGGGATAATACAATGGGCTAAAGTTTGAGGAAAAATTCACACAAGGTCCGACTTCAAACACATGCTTCTGAAAAGATATAAAGAGATAAGAGGTACTCTACATATCAAATTAAATCCATATGAGTCTAGTTTCCAACGCATCAACCCGTTCTTCATTTGGATATGTATACAAAAAGTTATGGCCATTTTACCGGACCTATGTACTATGCAAGCCTAGCTGTGTGGCCTCTCATATTTGGTACTTTCTGCCTTGAGTGCGCGGCCGCGCACGTAGGAGGCATAATTACACCTAAGGTCGGGTAGGGAGAGTGTCAAAGTCATTTCATTGAGTTAGGGCTTTCTTTATCAAGGGGAATTCGTTCCATACTTCCCTCTCATGAACCAAGGTAATGTTATTGGAGTATTTTGAGTTGATTATTACCCCTACACACTTATATTAACAAGTATTAATCTTGAAAATCCATAGATTTCCATTCATATCCCGAAATTGGTCAAGAACACTACAAGTGGGGATTCTCTAATGATTATTTATGTATGAAATATATGTTAGGACTTATTTATTATTATTTGTCCAGAACTCTATTGGTCAAGAACTCAAACCCCAAAATTAGTCAAGAACTCTATAATGATTATTTATGTATGAAATTTATGTTAGGGCTTATGGGACGGTGATTAGAAGACATAAGTGCCTAACCTAGGTTTTGTAGGTGTTGTAGAGATTGTGAAATGGGTTACTTAAGGAGATTGATGGTTTTGGGTGTGAATTGTTGGGCATGCATGTGCTAATGGAAGTTGTGGATGGCCTAGAGACTACAGTAAGGTGACTCATTTGTATGGAAGGTGGTTGTTAGGTAAAGAAATTCCATTGAAGTAGGTTGTAGAGAGATATGCACATTAAATGTTTGATAAAAGGTCTAATGACTTAAAGTATAGAAATCTTACTAATATTGTTACAAATGTGTTGCATTATTGTAGGTTGAAGTTGTTTAATTTGGTGGGCACCGTAGTATTATTAAGGGGTGAATTTCAGGTATGTATGGCTAAAACCCCATCTTCTTAGAAGTTGAACCCCCTTGGTGTCCATGCAATTGGTGTAAGTTCCAAAATTGATTGATGTAGAAATTTCTATGCCAAATGTGCTTGTGTTGCAATAATATATGTGCAATATGTATTTCAATGTTCCCATTATACTATCTTGTCATTTGAGGATCTGTTAAAGATATGGAATATATGCTAAAATGCGTAGACTTCCAATCGAGTTTGACTAAAAGTTGTTATGCTAAAGTATGTGAAGGCCTCCACTACCTACGATCTGTAATTGCTCTCGTGTGTACTCAATATCTTGAATTGAAAGGCTTGTTTGTTGTAAATGAAAATAATGTTAACTGTGGGAAAGAACTTACATTATGAAATACGGCCAAGAGCATAGATATGATATAACGATTGTGGCTACTAGTGCCAATGAATTGATATATGTGAAAGAAATATGAAGTGAGAGGATTGATTGGAAATGTATTGTGGTGAATGTCTCCAATGGGACGACCTATCCAATCCCATCGTGATCGGACTCTGTATAGAAGTACGGTGGTATTGTGAAAGATGAGTTATTAATATTAGTGTTGTCCCAATTTCAATATATGAAAATTACTTGAAAGATTATGTGATACTTAATTTGATTCTTATCAGTGTGTTGTCGACGACATCAATAATTAGGAAGCTAATTTAGGAATAATACCCTTCTTTGTTGATCTATATTGTGCGATAGAGCTGAATGTGAGGATGTTCTCCTCTAACTCATGCATTGTTCTAACTTACAGTAAATGGAACCTGTGAAGAAAGCAAGAATTCTCCAAGAAGCCAATGCTACCCGAGGATAATCCCCCTACTATTACACTGCCTGATTCTTCAATACTAGAATAGACTGCACCAGCTCCTACATCTACATATGGCGCAACGATCCCTCCCACCGATATTCCTGTTCCGCCTCTAGCACCAACTCCCAATTCTTGTATTTCTGATGGGGATCATAGGGGAGCTATCCAGATGCTGACATAGTTAGTGGCTTCTCAGGCACAAAGATAAAATGTTGCACCTAGCGCTTCTAGAAAGTAAGGGCATTCTACCAGTTCTAAGGTAAACAAATTTCTTCAGTTAGATCCTACAGTGTTCACAGGTGCAAATCTGAGGAGGACCCCCAGGATTTTATTGATGAGATGCACAAGACCCTCAGGGTTATGCATGTAACTAAAACAGAGGGAGTGGAGTTGGCAGCCTACCATCTTAAATGGGTGGCGTATTCGTGGTTTGAGTTGTGGGAAGACTCTCGTGAGGAGAGGAGCCCTCCGCCGAGGTGGCGTAAGTTTGTCGATGCCTTAATGGATAATTTCCTGCATGTTGAGATATAGCCAGCCCGTGCAGCTAAGTTTGAGAATCTATAGCAAGGGATCTAGAGTGTGTGTGAGTACCACATGGAGTTCTCACGCCTATCAATGTATGTTGTTCGCATATTGCCCACTATGGAGGCCAAGGTGCACTGGTTTGTTTAGGGCCTTAGTTCTTTGACTGATAATGAGTCTTCTACAGCTGCCTTGAGTTCTGATATGAATGGGAAGATGGTGGCATTTGCTCTGGCCATAGAGAATGTAGGAGCAAAGCCTGGTCTACGGGCAACATCGGGGAGTCATTTGGTGAGGTAAGATAAGCTTTCTGGGGAGGATCATCAGGGCCATCCTAGTCTGTTGTTCAACTTCAGACAGTGCACCGCAATCAGGGACCAGTCAGCAGTAGGAATGGAGTCGTTTCAGGTCCAGGTAGGGCAATAGGGGACCCACTAGCAGGGTCGGTGAGGAGGGAGACCAAAGCAGCAGTAGAGGCCCCAATGCCCGAGGTGTGGGAAGATGCACTTAGGGATTTTCTACATGGACTTACCCATATGATACGGGTGCGAGATGAGAGGCTAAATTCAGAGGAAGTGCCATGTATCTCACGAGGGTGCAGGTAGGGGCACAACACAGCCATCCAGTCTAGCATCCACTATACCTTCAACACCCTCTCCAGCTCGAGGCACTCCAGCACCCGCAGGGCATGGTGCAATTAGAGGTAGTGCATAGGCCTCGGGAGGACCTGACCGTTTCTTTGCTTTGAGTGGTCTCTAGAGTACATAGGCTTTTTCAGATGTTATCACAGTTATATTGATTGTCCAATCTCATGATGTGTATGCTCTTATTGATCGTTGTTCCCCCTTGTTCTATGTTACCCCTTTTGTTTCTATTGGATTGGGGATAGATTAGGAACAACTTCATGAGTTGTTCTCCATATCTACTCTGGTTGGCGAGTCTATCATGGCCGCGTGGGTTTATAGAGATTGTGTTGTCACGGTACGTGGTCGGGATACCATGGCCGATCTTGTTGAATTGGTGATTGTTGATTTTGATGTAATAATGGGGATAGATTGGCTTTATTCATGTTTTTCCAAGCTCGATTGCCAAACTATAACTATTAGGCTTGAATTCGCAAATAAACCGGTGGATGAGTGGAAGGGGGATAATGTGGTGCCAAAAGGTAGGTTTATTTCTTACCTTTATGTCGCGAAGATGATTAATAAAGGGGTGTATTTATCATTTGGTCTGGGTCACGGACACCGATGCTGAGGCACCAACACTTGAGTCTGTGTCATTGTGAATGAATTTCCGGATATCTTTCCAAATAAGCTCCGTGGGATTCCGCCAAATATGGGGATTGATTTTGGGATTTATGTGATTCCAAGCATGCAGCCTATGTGTATTCCGCAGCACCGACATAATTGAATGAGCTAAAGGAACAATTGAAGGATTTGTTAGAGAAGGATTTTATCTGAACGAGTTTGTCGCCTTGAGGCGCAACGGTTCTCTTTGTAAGAATGAAAGATGGATCTTTAAGGATGTGTATTGACTATCGGAAGCTCAACAAGGTCACAATAAAAAATAAGTACCCACTATCAAGGATAGAAGATTGCAGGGTGCTAGGTACTTCTCCAAAATTTACCTACGGTCCGGGTATCACCAATTGAAGGTAAGGGAGCAGGATATTCCGAAAACATCATTTAAGACCAGATATGGGTATTTTGAGTTTCTGGTAATGTATGGGCTAACAAGTGCCCCGACAAATTTCATGGATCTTATGAATAGAGTCTTCAAGCCTTTTCTTGACTCCTTTGTGATAGTGTTCATTGACGATATTCTTGTATATTCACGAAGTCAACAGGACCACACTGATCATCTCAGGGCAATTCTGCAGACTCTTTATCTGCACCAATTGTATGCGAAGTTTTTGAAATGTGAATTTTGGCTCGAATCTATCACGTTCTTGGGTCATGTCGTCTCCAAAGAAAGTAAATATGGTTGATCCTTAAAAGATTGCGGCAGTGAAGAATTTGCCTAGACCTACCAACTCTAACAGAGATTCGCAGTTTCTTTGGTTTGCCCGGGTATTACAGGAAGTTTGTGGAAGGGTTATCGACACTTGCCTCTTCGTTGGCTAAATTAACATCGATAACGGTTAAGTTCCAATGGTCCGATGCTTGTGAAAGGAGATTCCAAGAGTTGAAATCAAGATTCACTACGGCGTCAGTATTAACCCTGCTAGTGGGTATTGATGGATTTGTGGTATATTGCAATGCTTCAAGAATTGGGCTTGGGTGTGTGTTAATGCAACATGGCAAGGTTATAGCTTATGCTTATAGGCAACTCAAGAATCATGAAAGGAATTATCCAACACATGACCTAGAGCTTGCGGCAGTGGTTTTTGCATTGAAGATTTGGCGTCATTATCTGTATGGGGTCCATGTGGATATATTCACAGACCACAAGATCCTTCAATATATTTCGAAACAGAAGGAATTTAATTTGAGGCAGAGAAGATGGCTTCAGTTGCTCAAGGATTACGACATCGATATTTTATATCATCCACGAAAGGTTAATGTTGTAGCAGATGCTCTTAGCCGGAAATCTATAAAAAGTTTAGCTCACTTGGAGGCGTATCGTAGGCCGTTGGCCTGGGAGGTCCACCAATTAGCTAGTTTTGGAGTTCATCTTACAGACTCCAATGAAGGCAGATTGATTGTGCAAAATAGGGCCGAGTCCTTATTGGTGGTGGAGGTCAAAGAAAAGCAATCAATGATCCATTGCTGGTACAATTAAAGGAGGGAATTCATAAACATAAGACCACAACTTTTTCTCTTGGCATGGATGATGGTACACTTCGATACCAAGGGTGGCTATGTGTTCCAAATGTAGATGATCTTTGGGAAAAAATCACGGTTGAAGCTCACACTTCTAGGTATTCCGTGCAGCCAAGGTTTACAAAGATGTATCATATCAAGGAGATTTATTAGTGGGATGACATGAAGAGGAATGTGGCGAACTTTGTGGCAAAATGTCCAATATGTCAGTAAGTGAAGGCCGAGCATCAAAGGCCCGGTGGATTGGTGCAGAATATAGAAATACTAATGTGGAAGTGGGAAATGATTAATATGGACTTTATGGTGGGACTACCGCGCACTCCACGGAAGTATGATTCAATTTTGGTGATTGTGGACAGTCTCACGAAATCGGCACACTTCTTTCCGGTTAAATCTACTGACACAGCGGAACAATATACTCAGTTGTATATCAAGAAAATAGTCAGGTTGCATGGCGCTCCAGTTTCTATCATTTCGGATCGAGGAGCATAGTTCACAACTAACTTTTGGAAGAAATTTCACCAAGGTTTGGGTACACAAGTGAATCTTAGTACAGTCTTTCATCCACAAACTGACGGGCAGGCAGAGCGTACTATTCAAACGCTTGAAGATATGTTGGGTGCTTACGTTCTTGACTTCAAAGGTAGCTGGGATGATTATTTTCCACTCATAGAGTTAGCTTATAACAACTAGTACCATGCTAGTATTCAGATGGCACATTTGAGGTATTATATGGTAGGAGATGTAGATCTCCTATTAGGTGGTTCAAAGTTGGGGAATTTGAATTGATAGGACCGGACCTCATGCATCAAGCTGTTGAGAAGGTTAAGATTATTAAGTAGCGGTTGAAATCTGCTCCTATTGGGTGGTTCAAAGTTGGGGAAGTTGAATTGATAGGACAGGACCTCATGCATCAAGCTATGGAGAAGGTTATGATTATTAAGTAGCGGTTGAAAACTTCTCAGAGCCGTCAAAAGTCCTATTCGGATGTTCGTCGAAGAGATTTAGAATTCAAGGAAGATGATTGGGTATTCTTGAAGGTTTCCCCCATGAAGGGTATCATGCGTTTTGCAAATAAAGGGAAGTTAAGTCCGAGGTATGTCGAGCCGTACATAATCATTCAAAGGATTGATCAGGTGGTGTACAAGCTTGATATACCACCTGAGATGTCATTAGTGCACCTAGTATTCCATGTGTCCATGTTGAAGAAGGTAGTTGGAGATCCTTCCGCTATTGTGTAGGTTGAAACTATTGAGGTTAATAAAGACTTTTCATATGAAGAAATTTCAGTTGAAATTCTTGATAGTCAAGTCCGAAAGTTAAGAAATAAAGAAACTGCCTCCGTGAAAGTGTTATGTCAAAACCAGCAGTTTTATGCCCTGCAATATTACGTCGACATTACGTCCAGCAATACTACATTACGATAATGTTACGCTTCGCAGTATAAAATTATGACGATGTTGTACCCTGTAGGATTGTACGTTGAATTTGTCGTAAGTTAATTGGCATGAGTCCAAGGAAAAGATTATTTAGAGATTATAAGGATTATTCTATTTCAAGGTGACAAGGGAAGCAAGTCAAAGAAAATGAATTTTGGTCCAAGTTCGGCATGTTGGGATAAAATTCGGGTCGAGCTAAAATACCTGGTATTTATGAACTAGTACCATACAAGGTACCACATGGCCATGATAGTAAGGTGTATAATGTGTGTTAAAAGTAAGTAGTATTTTAAGTAAGTTGAGATAATTCTTAATTATGCGAGTAATTGGTTAATTACTGGGTAACGAAATATTACCTAATTAATTAATTAGTTATGGGATAAGATTAAAATTATCCCCAATCCCCACGTGGCAGCAAGACACTTCATAAAAAAAATAACTCTTAGTCATTCTTGATAAGTAGCAAAAGGAGGTGGCAAAAGGAGGTGTTACTAAGAAATGACTCTTATTCTCGTTGAAGTGTTATCAAAACACTTCAACTCCAAAAAAATCATTTCAAAACAAAACCATAACTACATCACATCCAAAACCTCATTCCTAATAATTTTAAATCCAAGACCTTACAAGCGGAAGTAAAATATTAGCAATTCTCCTTGCAACAAATTCTAGCGAGAATTTTAGAGTCTTAGCAATGGAGAAAATTTTGCGGTTTTAAAGAAGTACGGTGTAACCTTTTCCAAGAATATCATACGAATTTCCCCTACTCCAGGTATGTCAAGGCCACCCCTTCTTTCTTTTTCGCATGATTCAAATTATACATAAGAAACGAGCAAACGCATGGTTTCCATAAATTACTCTGTTCATAGAAATACTATGGGGTATCTATATTCTTGATTCCCCAAGTGAATTATTATTATCATCTATTCATGGGTCTCAGAAAAATATGTATTTGATAAAGTCTATACGAAAGGCATATTGATTTTTATCGCATTCCGATAAATGCGTATTAGTGTATTTCTTATGCATTTCATGCATTTATACATGTAAATTGACTCATGACCAGATGGCGTTATATACGCGTATATATGTTTATTTTATTTAAATGGGATATGGAAAAAGATTATGGCGTTATATACGCACCACCACCTGATCAGCTGGTATACGTTGATGATTCACAGTGGTCGATATGATATGATGGGATGCCCTCAGAGGCCTGATGATGTTATGAAACATGTACTTATGCACGACATGACATTCATACGCATATGCATGACACTATAATTATTTCATTATTTATAGAGTCATCCATACTTACAGGTTGAGTCATTTACTTTATATTTCTTCCATGTATGTTATGTGCCTTACATACTTGTTACACTATTCGTATTGACGTCCTTTTTGTCTGGGGACACTGTGTTTCATGCCTGCAGGTCCCGATAGAGAGATCGAGACCCCTCCAAGTAAGCTATCAGCTCAGCGGAAGATGTTGGTGCGCTCCATTTGCGTTAGAGTTGCTCGTTTGGTTAATATGATTTAGATGTGTATTGATTTATGGCGGGACTCTGCCCCGACATTTATGAAATTTATGTATTCTTAGAGGCTTGTAGGTAGATGCATGTACGTAAAATATTGTATGGCCTTGTCGGCCTATGTTAAATATACGAGTGGATATTTGGTCTTATAGGCCCGTATATCTTATGTATAAGTTGGTATCTTACGTTGTATTCTACTTATCTCACGGCCGCCTTCCGGCTCAGTTATCTATGATAGTATAATATGAAAAGATACGTTATGTTGGTACTCGGTTGAGTAAGGTACCGGGTGCCCGTCTCGGCTCATCGGGTTGGGTCGTGACAAAAGTAGTATCAGAGCAGTTCTATCCTAGGAAGTCTACAAGCCGTGTCTAGTAGAGTCTTGTTTATGGGTGTGTCGTGCACCACACTTATAAACAGGAGGCTACAAGGCATTTAGGACTGTCACTTTTTCTTCTTACTCTAGATCGTGTGGTAGGGCTCACTTATAAGAATTCAAATTCTGAACTTCTATTTTATTCGTAATAAGACGATGCCTACATTCAGAAAGATGATCGATAATAGATATAGCTGTGGAAGTGTTGAATTAAAATAAATCGAGTTTGCATCATTTCTATGATGGATAAATGTGAGGTCTTCAGCAGAAAATGTGTGTACCTTACGTGTAAGCTTCTTGATAAGGAGCCTTAAGGCAAGAATACTTATCCACCACTATGGTGAAAGGCAATGAGAGATTGAGAAGATAGATACAAGCTTCAACAAGTAAAATAAGCAACATGAAGAAGGGTACGAGGTGCCCAGTTAATAAAGATTATCATTATTTACCATTCAGAAGGGAGATATAAGCATTTTGAATTACCTTCAACAATAATAGATGTACGTATGATCGGTCACACATATTTCAGTCGTGCCCTATGGTGGATAAAAGATATGGTTTAAGAGAAGGACGGGATAGCATGATCCAGTTGGGATTAGAGTAACCCAAAATGATGAATGGATGGCTCGCGTTAGTTGACATTTCCGAAAGATATTACAAAGGTTCTAATGGACCTCTTTGTGAGATACCTAGATGGTGCACTCTATAAAAATTCAGCTAGATATGAGTACTACAAAGGCGTGCAATGGAATCCTGGAAGGTGTAAATATTACCTTAGTGTGGCACCCGTCCCTAGTAGAGAACAAATGTTTGGAAATTCGAAGTGTCAATAGATGGAGCAAGAGGAGCTAAAAGCAAAAGAAAATTTTGTTCGAATTTTCAAACTAAAGTGATAGACATAAATGTTAGCGGAAAATAAGAAAAGAGTTGATAAAGAATTATGAGTAAGATATGATACATGGATGACAACGGTAGATCGAAAAGATGACAGTATTACAAAGTCAACAGTCAATTGAAGGAAAAGGCGAGAGGTGACATGCCTTGAAATAACAAAAGAGTATAGGCCATAAAGTCATATCCTCATTTCGAGAAATAAGTTCACGACTCTAACGTGATTAACATAAGGAAAAGTTAGACCCTAGAGTAATAAAAACCAGTATGAATAGTTGAACAAGATAAATTAAACATGAATTAGGGACTGAGTGATTGATAATAGTCGGCATCAAGAAAATTTCAAATTTTGGTTCTGGTTAATAGGATGGACAACAGAAGAAGATTCATGAGAAAGTCAGAGAATGGTCATTAAGGGAGATGCTTCCCAAAAGCAAGTAATATAAACAAAGTTAAGCTTAAGGGGATGTATGTGCCAGTTACACTAAGTGTCACCATTGTGGGTGAGGAATTGTGTTATCCTTGGTACATAAGGATTATCGTAAGGCGAGTAAGGGTCATTGATGATGTGAAAGGACGCCAAATATGAAGAGGAAAAACATCTGTAAATAGGTCATCGTAGCTCCAACTCTTAGTACTCCCCAAGAATGGGGGAATATGGGATGATGTGGAAGTAAGTCAGAATTAAGTGGATCTAGTAACTATGGAACGATAAAGGAAGGATGCGATAAAAATGAGAAAGGGATGAGATTTCACTTATTCAAATGTTAAAGATATGCTATGATTCCAGAACATTATTTAAGCACAACGTCAGAAAAAGGAAGTAAGGGTTCCTGCCCGGAAGGTTATTGATAAATAAGGAGCCAATACAAGAGGTAAGTCAGACAAAGGAAATAACCCAAGAGAGATTACGCGGAATATGGATATGAGAATGGGCCGACGAGTAGTTAGTAGTTGATTCTGGAAGAGCCTAGTCATGACTAGACAAGAAGTTACAGACATATTAGCAGATCATGCAAAACAAATGTAGTAAACCCCAACATGGAGAATTCAGCCTCGCAGTAATGTCATTACAATACTTGAGATATATTCAAATAGGAGTTAGAGTAGTTAAAGGTACCATATGAATGTTACGGGAATAAAAGAGAGTGCCACTGGGAAGCCAGTAAAAATATCAGTTCAAAAGCAACCCTACATGCAAAAAGGTGTGGAGGTAAGTAACTACGGGTAATAGTAGGCGAGGAAGGACATAAAAAAAAAATTATTGGGTATACGTTGTAATAAGCTCGCAGCTTTACAAGATTCAGAGGGTCCACCCTAAGTACTACATTGAAAGACTAGCTGAGGAAATAAGGAAGAAGGCGTCAACCTAAGCTTAACGACCTAAAGAGGAAATAGTCGTGTAACAACAGTCTCACAACAACATTGTAAGCACTCCAAAAAAAAGTGGCACCCACCGTGGCTAATGAATGGGTAGTAAAATCAAAAGTAATATTCGAGACCATATAAGTTGCACTAAAATTTGAACATGCGTGAGAACTAAGACAAGCTAAGTATTCATGCAACAAGGGGGCAAAAAGACCAGTAAAGTTAATTGCTTACATTTGAAGAAAGTTGACATGGAACGAAAGGAATTATTAGATTTATGATCAGTCGTTGAAGACTCCGGTATAAGTTAAACAAAGAATTGGGTGTAGATCATAGACAAAGAATTGAATCATTAGAAGAGTGTATTGTTGTTTTCCATAGCGCCCATGAAAGACTAAATTAATAACTAAATCCATTAGTCGCGAATCAAAAGATAGCTTAAGCTTACATAAAGGTTGATCAGAAGAAAGAGGAAACTAAAGGGGTACATTAACTAAGTAAATCAAGAGTTTGATTATTGGACCCAGGAAATTATGGACATCATGATTGAAAATATTATAGAATCACTCTTAATATCATAGGTGGAAGAAAGATAGTACAATAGCCATATTTTATAATAGCTCTATAAAAAATCCAGTTAGAAGAGTGATAGACTCATAAGAAGACAATATGAAGCTCTCACCAAATCATTTAAAGAGGTGCAAGTATTATAATAGAAGTTCATGTTGTGGATGTGAATTGTACCTATGTGGAAGGGAGGTCACGAAAGAGATAGAAGGTGTGATGTGAGACTTTAAGATAAGTAAGGTAAATGTGGACAACGTACGAGATACTCAAATGCAGAAGGTTGTAAAAATTCCTTACTTCCGATAGAAGTCTAGAGGTGCGGGGATTCAATATCTAGGAATAATAGCGGCATCGTCAGTAGCATATCCTCCAGCCTATGGTCTAGGTATCGAGAATCTTGATTAATAGAACAAAGGAGAGTTAGAGA
This sequence comes from Nicotiana undulata, assembly GCA_005239495.1. Lineage (NCBI taxonomy): Eukaryota > Viridiplantae > Streptophyta > Magnoliopsida > Solanales > Solanaceae > Nicotiana > Nicotiana undulata. Next base: position 66,686 of record ML270405.1, on the reverse strand, counting down.
CGATGTGATATCTCGCTTAAAATTCCAAAACGACATAAGGAAATCTATGATGCAACCAAGTTGAAAGGTTGAAAGTAATAAAAATATATATGTGTAGGTCACGTAAGCTAGTGTATGGTGAAGCGACAAGGTTCTAGAAGACAGGAGTAAGGATAAGAAAGGGCGAGTGAGAAGGTAACAAAAATTGATAAGCCCTCAAGATTAAGCCCATGGAACAAGAAGAGCAGATGGTTTCTCTAAGTAATACAAATTTCACTATAGTCTAGATGAACACAAATGATTCTAAGACTAATAGCAGTTAGAAGAGATTAAATGGTGCCCTGGTAGTAGAAGGAGGGTGTAATTTTCAAAGATAAAAGACAGCGTTTGGGCCTTCGATTGAGTAATGGTCTGATGACGAAAAGAAAGGGGTTTCATGAATTGAACAAGATTAAAATAGCCACATAAGGTTAGTCACATTGGGATGCTATGAATTACGATTATGGAAGTATAGTATCTTATCACCCAGTTGGACCAGCAAAATCACTTCAAATGTTCCACGATGCAACATGAGCCCTCATGATTACATAAGAGGTTCCAAGTTATCAGTGGTATATTGATAAATATTGAGGTGGATCAACAACAGACGGACATAAGTCACAAAGTGTGAGGTGAGATTAGGTCGTCATTCTTAAGATGAACAAGTAATGAGGAAGCATTAGAGGACATAAATTTATACGTATGGGATAAGCAATGAAAGTAACTTGGAATTTAGTAGCAGGCCTTAGTAACGAGAAATCGAGGTAAGAGTTAGGGTATAGTATGACCTACATAGATGCAGTAAAGTCATATGAATGGATAACCAGGTATATGAAATAATATTTAGCAATATTCGTAAGTTCGACAAAATACCAAGCGAAGAACTTCAGGATTGGCTAAAAGCTGAAGGAAAAAGGAGAGGAGAGTCGTATAGGCACACTTACAAGGTAAATATCGTAGAAGATGCATGATGAAAGGTAGCAACAGTTACGAGATTGGAAGTAATTCGATCACATGGCATGGGAAAGAGGCCTAAAGGGGGGAATGCCCTGGCCTTTGGATTTATTAACAAAACAACTGCCTAAATGGCAAGGAGAGTATGAAGGTATTCACAAGAGCTATAAGTTATGAAAATGATAAGAGCATCAGTCAACATTCGAAGAAGAATATTCCAAAGGGGGGAATGATGTGATGCCCCGAAATATTACGTCGACATTACGTCTCGCAGTACTACATTACCACGATGTTACTCTTCGCAATATTAAATTAAGACGATGTTGTACCATGTAGTATTGTACGTTGCATTTGTCGTAAGGTAATTGACATCAGTCCAAGAAAAATATTATCTGGAGATTATAAGGATTATGCTATTTCAAATAAGTGATGAGTAAGTTCGTGAATGTGATAAGGGAAGCAAGTCAAAGAAAATGAATTTCCGTCCAAGTTTGGCATGTTGGGATATAATTCGGGTCGAGCTAAAATACCTAGTATTTATGGACTGGTACCATATAAGGTACCACATGTCCATGATAGTAAGGTGTACAATGTACTTTAAAAGTAAGTAGTATTTTAAGTAAGTTGAGACAATTTTTAATTACGCGGGTAATTTGATAATTACCCGGTAACAGAATATTACTTAATTAATTAATTGGTTTTAGGATAAGTTTAAAATTACTCTCACCCCCACGTGGAAGCAAGCCACTCCATAAAGAAATGACTCTTAGTCATTCTTGATAAGTTGCAAAAGGAGGCGGCAAAAGGGGGTGTTACTAAGAAATGACTCTTAATCACGTTCAAGTGTTATCAAAACACTTCAAATCCAAAAAAATCATTTCAAAACAAAACCATAACTACATCAGATCCTAAACCTCATTCCTAATAATTTCAAATCAAATACCATACAAGCAGAAGTAAAATATTAGCAATTCTCCTTGCAACAAATTCAAGCGAGAATTTTAGAGTGTTAGAAACTGAGAAAATTTTGCGGCTCTAATGAAGTACGGTGCAACCTTTTCCAAGAATATCATACGGAGTTTTCCCTACTCCATGTATGTTAAGGCCACCCCTTCTTTCTTTTTGGCATGATTCAAAATTATACAGAATAAACGAGCAAACACACGGTTTCCATAAATTACTCTATTCATAAAAATTCTAGGGGTATCTATATTCTTGATTCCCCATGTGAATTATTATTATCATATGTTCATAGGTCTCAAAAAAATATGTATTTGATAAAGTCTATCCGAAAGGCATATTGATTTTTATGGCATTCTGATAAAAGCTTATTAACGTATTTCTTATGCATTTCATGCATTTATACATGTACATTGACCCATGACCATATGGAGTTATATACGCGTATATATGTATATTATATTTACATGGGATATGGGAAAAGGTTATGACGTTATATACGCACCACCACCTGATCAGCTGGTATACGTTGATGATTATGCCCATAGTGGCCGATATGATATGATGGGATGCCCTCAGAGGCTTGATGATGTTATGAAACATGTACTTATGTACGATATGAAATTCGTACGAATATGCATGATACTATAATTATTTCATGATTTACAGAGTCATCCATACTTACAAGTTGAGTCATTTACTCTATATTTCTTCCATGTATGTTATGTGTCTTACATACTCGGTACATTATTCGTACTGACGTCCTTTTTGCCCGGGACACTGCATTTCCTGCCCGCAGGTCCCGATAGATAGATCGAGAGCCCTCCAAGTAGGCTATCAGCTCTGCGGAAGATGTTGGTGCGCTCCATTTGCTTCAGAGTTTCTCATTTGGTTAGTATGATTTAGATGTGTATTACTTTATTCGGGACTCTGTCCCGGCCTTTATGAAATTATGTATTCTAAGAGGCTTGTAGACAAATGTCATGTACGTAAAAGATTGTATAGCCTTGTCGGCCTATGTTAAATATATGAGTGCATAGTTTGTCTTATAGGCCCGTATATCTTATGTATAAGTTAATATCTCATGTTGTATTCTACTTATCTCACGACCACCTTCCATCTTAGTTATCTATGATAGTATGACATGAAAAGATATGTTATGTTCGTACTCGATTGAGTAAAGTACCGGGTGCCTGTCTCGGCCCATCGGTTTGGATCGTGACAAGCAAGTTGAAGAGGACACTTTGGAGGCCGAGGAAGAAATGAAGAAGAAGTACGCTCATTTTTTTGGATAGCTATGTAATTAAGTATTTGTGTCCTATGAAGATGTTGAAAGCTTACCTTTTATGAATTTTGTATCACCTGGATAGTTGATGTTAATAGTGTTCCTTTTCTAGTAATGTACTGCTTATGAGGCCATTGTTTGTATTATTTCATATTGTGTTGCATCTTTGGATTATGTATATGTTTTTAGGATTGATTTCTAGGATTATCAGACAGGTGGAAACTCTGCGAAAGTTTTGCAAATTTTAGGGAGTTAGTCTAATTTGGGACTGCTGGTGTGTGGTATAGCAATTGAGTCGCATCGGATTTTAATAGTGAACGTTAACCCTCATTCGAGGAGGAATGATCTTAAGTGGGGAAGATTGTGAGGCCCCTCCAACAAAATTCCCTATCATTCTGAGACCACAAGCACACTCACAAGTCGCTTAAGTGTCGTCTTGCCTTCCTCGAGGAGTTAAGGACTGTAAAAACTCTGATAATCATGATAATACGTTTAGGATTTGTATTGGATATTGTTGGGGCCCTAAGGAGATCCCTAGGACTAAGCCATGTTGGCAACTATGCAATGGGCTAAAGTTTAAAGAAAAAATTCGCACAAGGTCCGACTTCAAACGCATGTTGCGGCAACACTATAAAGACTTAAGAGGTGATCCACATATCATATTAAATCCCTTTGAGTATAGTTTCCAACGCATCAAACCGTTCCTTATTTGGATATGCGTATAGAATGTTATAGTAATTTTACCGGACCTATGTCATATGCGCGCCCAAGTGCACGGCCGCGCATATTTGAGAGCTTCTCCCTTGTGTGCGCGACCAGGTGAATGGCTACTTGCCCGGGTGCGCGTATGTGCACGAAGGAAGCATATAAATACCCCAAGGCTAGGTACAGAGAGTGTCTATTTCATTTCATTGAGCTAGGGCTTGCTCTATCAATGGGAATTTGTCCCATACTACCCTCCCATGAACCAAGGTAATGTTTTTTGAGTATGTTGAGTTGATTATTACTCCTAAACACTTATATTAACAAGGATTAATCTTGACAATCCATAGATTTCAATTAAAATTCCCAAATTGGTCACAAACACTACACGTGGGGATTCTCTAGAGTCTTACTACAAGAGGTATGTCTACCATCACTAACTACTCTATGATGATTATTTATGTATGAAATATATGTTAGGACTTATGGGATGTTTATTATAATCCATAAGTTCCTAACCTAGGTTATGTTGGTGTTGCAGAGATTGTGAAATGGGTTAATTAAGGAGATTGATGGTTTTGGGTGTGAATTGTTGGGCATGCATGTGCTAATGGAAGTTTTGGATGGACTAAAGACGATGGTAAGGTGACTCATTGGTATGGAATGTGGTTGTTAGGTGAAGAAATTCCATTGAAGTAGGTTGTAGAGAGATATGCACATTAGATGTTTGATAAAAAGTCTAAATGACTTAAAGTGTAGAAATGTTTCTAATGTAGTTACAAATGTGTTGCATTGATGTAGATTGAAGTTGTTTAGTGTCACGACCCAAATCCAATCTTAGGTCGCGATGGCGCCCAACAGCGGGGTTAGGCCAGCCAACATGAATGACACTATGAGTTACCTTCCTCGGTTGCCTAACATTCCAACATTTACCAATTTTTAATCAGATATGAATATGATAATAGCCTGCGATATGAAGTAAAACCATAAATACGTGAACCAAACGATAAGCATGTCTATATAATATATACAGCCCAAAAACCTAAAATATACGCTACGTGTGTGCCAGGAACTAGTGTCACGGGAAACTATCGGAATATACAAGATACATATATATACAAATCCATAGTCTGGATGAAATAGATGGGGAAAATAACAAAAGGAACTTCAGGGTGCTGCTAGGAGGTCGCCAGGAAGAGAAGCTCACCGTGAAGTCTAATCACACAAATCAGTATCTAGCACCAGCCTGATAATCAGATGTACCAGCCTCCGGACATGTACAAGTACAANGTGAAGCAGAAATCAACAAGTACATAAGCAAATAATGTAATCCAAGTAACAACTGAAAATGAACTGCAAGTGCCAAATCCTCCGTTTACACAATACCTGTCAATCCCACTATAAGTGACTCAGACTCAAGTGATAATACAATACCAGAACAAGACAACCGGCTGGAGTCATAAGGGTGGTCATAAGGACTGAGGTCATAAGCTAACCCACGATCCCGAATCATACCTGTGACTCGCGTGATGACTCAATTGTAATAAGCTGACCCACGATTGCGCATCGTACCTGCGACTCGTGTGCTGACTCGATAATGATAAGATGACCCACGATCGCGCATCCAGTCTGCGACTCGTGTGCTGACTCGATAATGATAAGCTGACCCACAATCGTGCATCATGCGTGCGACTCGTGTGCTGACTCGATAATAATAATATAGAAGCTGACCCACTATCGCGCATCCAGTCTGCGACTCGTGTGCTGACTCGATAACAAATGCATATACATATATAGGTACATATGTGTACCGACTCAACAGTGAACTCAACAGGACTGTTCCAATACCACTATAGCCAGCTGGGATTTAAAATCATAATATTTCACTTTCCCATGTCATTTTAACTACAATCACAACTTACAATACATACAAGGTACAAATAAGGCACATAGAGGCATGCTCGTGAGTCCTAAAGCTACCCGACATAGCAATATAGTCGCCACGTATGGACTCTCGTCACTTGGTACGTACGTGTCCCCCACAACACGTATACATAACAATTAAGGAACCTATGGGGACATTTACCCCTTACAAGGTTGGAAAGGAGACTCACCTCGCGATGAAATCACCCCTCGGATCAAGGATTCGCCTGCATCTCCGAAATCGAACCCTCGACGGCTCGCAAGTAGCCAAATATAGCGTAATTGAATCAATTTAAGTTCAAAGAAGAAGAATTAACCAATAAACCCAAAATTAGGCATTCTTGAAGGATTTTAGAATTTCGACCCCGGGCCCACACCTTCGGATTTCAAGAATTCTCGAATGAATCACATACCCGAAGCCTAAGGATCATAATTATGTGATTTATACTTAAATTCGCGACTTTAAACGGATAATTCACAAATTTCCCAAAAGCCCTAAATTACTACCCAATTTCATGAATTTGATAATTTTAAAGGAAGATTAACTAGGAATTGATGTTTAGAACTAGGTGTTAGGGAGAATTTTACTTACCTCAAACACTAGGTGGAAGGCTCCTCTTTAAAGCTCTCATGAAGCTTGGGGAAGAAGATGGAAATGGTGAAATAATGCCAAATCCCGTATTATAATCACACTGCCCAGCTACTTATACTGTGCGATCGCAGCTGGGGCAGTGCGTTCGCACACGCCAACTGCCCAGGGCCTTCCAGAGCACTGTTCGATTGCAGCTATAGGTTGGCGATCGCGGAGTGTAGGGGAAACAGGCTTGTGCGATCGCGGGGGTAGGGACTGCGATCGTAGAGAACTAATCTGGGCCAGTCCCAAAACTTAGCCTATGCGATCGCGGATAGACCTGTGCAATCGCACAGGTCATTTTCCACCCCTAATCCAATCCTCTTGTGAGATCGCAGGCTTGCACCTGCAAACGCATTGAAGAAAACCAAACAAAAAAATTCTTGTATTTTGGAATTAACTCTGAGGGGTCCAAAACTCACCAGAGCCCCTCGGGACCCCGTCCAAAGATGCCAACAAGTCTGTACTCATGATACGGACTCGCTCGAACTCTCGGAACATGAAAAACAACAACGAAACTCAGAATTCAACCCCAAAACCAAATTGAATCAAAACTTAAGAACTTGAAATTCTATAATTCACTTAAATGCACTAAATGGGCCTATACTACTCGGAATGAATTCAAATTTTGCAGACAAGTCATAAATGACATAACGGAACTATTCCCGGCTCGATAGCATAAAATCGCGTTCCAACTCAAATTTCAAACTTAAGGAAATCCTGATTTCCATTTTGGGCGCCGAAATGCTCTCGGGTCATCAAAAACCCGTTCCGAACATACGCCCAAGTCCGAAATCATCATACGAAGCTACTGGAGTTGTCAGAACTCGATTCCGAGGTCGTTTGCTCAAAATGTTGACCGAAGTCAAACTTGGCCAAATAGGCCAACCTTAAAGAACCAGGAGTTCCTAAATCACTCAAACCATTCTCGAATCCCGAACCACCCGTCCTCGCAAGTCATAAAGCACGAATAGCCGCTATGGAAGGTTTCATTTAAGTGAATTGGATCCTAATACGCAAAACGACCGGTCGGGTCGTTATGTTCTCCCCCCTCTTAAACAAACGTTCGTCCTCGAACGAGTCTAGAATCTTACCTGGAGTGCTAAATATCTGTGGATATCTGCTCCGCATGTCCTCCTCGGACTCCCAAGTTGCCTCCTCAACTGGTTGGACCCTCCACCAAACCTTAACCGCAGAACCTATCTTGGACCTCAACTGGCGGTCCTGTCTATCAATAATAGCTATCGGCTCCTCCTCGTAGCCCAACTTCTCATAACTGAATCGTGCTGTAATCAAATACGTGAGAGAAATTGGCGTGATACCTCTGAAGCATGGATACGTGTAAAACCGGATGAACTCCTGATAAGGCTCACCAAGCTCAAACCACCCTATCCAAAGCATCTCTCACCAGATATGCGCCATATAACTTGGCCTCGCCAGGCTGAAACCACCAGATAGGAGAACGACATCGCCGACCATATAAAGCCTCGAATGGAGAAATCTCGATGCTGGACTGATAGCTATTATTGTATGCAAACTCCGCCAAAGGCAAGAATTGGTCCCACTGACCGCCAAAATCAATCACACAAGCCCTGAGCATATCCTCCAAAATATGAACTATACGCTCTGACTGGCCATCAGTCTGAGGGTGAAATGTTGAACTGAGGTCTATCTAAGTGCCCATCTCATTGTGCAAAGCTCTCCAGAAGTGCGTAGTGAACTGAGGACCTCGATCTGATATAATAGACACCGGCACACCGTGCAACCGGACTATCTCTCAAATGTTAATCTAAGCCATCCCCTCTGTAGTATAAGTAGTAGCCACAGGAATAAAATGCGCCGATTTGGTCAATCTATCCACAATGACCCAAACCGCGTCAAGCTTCTGCAAAGTCCGAGGCAAACCAACCACGAAATCCATGGTGATGCGCTCCCATTTCCACTCAGGAATGGCATATGCTGAAACAAGCCTTCTGTCCTCTGCTGCTCGTACTTGACCTGCTGACAATTGAGACACCTAGCCACATACTGCACTATATCCTTCTTCATCCTCCTCCACCAATAATGCTGCTTCAAATCACGATACATCTTTGTCGCTTCTGATGAACATAATACTGAGAACCGTGCGCCTCTGCTAGAAACCTCTCCCCCAGGCCATCAATATTAGGAACACACAATCAGCCTTGTAGTCTCAGAACACCATCCTCGCCCAAGGTAACCTCCTTGGCCCTACCCTGGACCACTGTATCCCGAAGCTCTGCAAGACATGGATCATCAAACTGTCGAGCCTTAATCTCCCCCAACAATGAAGACTTAGCAACTAAATGAGCCAAAACTCGACGAGGCTCCTAAACGTCCAATCTCACAAGGCGATTGGCCAAGGACTGAATGTCCAAGGCTAAATGTCTCTCCTCAGCTGCAATGTAGGCCAAGCTACCCATACTCGCCGCCCTCCTGCTCAAAGCATCTGCTACTATATTCGCCTTGCCCGGGTGATACCGAATAGTGAGATCATAGTCTTTTAACAACTCAAGCCATTTCTGCTGCCTCAAATTAAGGTGCCTTTGCTTAAACAAATGCTGCAAACTGCGGTGGTCAGTGTAGACCTCACATGACACACCATACCAATAGTGCCGCAAAATCTTTAAAGCATGAACAATCACCGCCAACTCTAAGTCGCGCACATGATAGTTCTTTTTCATGAACCTTCAGCTGGCGCGAAGCATAAGCAATAACCCTGCCACCCTGCATCAACACACATCCCAACCCGACGCGTGAAGAGTCACAATATACAGTATACATCCCAGACTCAAAAGGCAATGATAGAACTGGTGCTGAGGTCAATGCTTACTTGAGCTTCTGAAAGCTCGCCTCACACTCGTCGGACCATCGAAACGGGGCATTCTCCTGAGTCAATCTAGTCAATGGAGCTGCAATAGAAGAGAATCCCTCCACAAATCATCGATAATCGCCTGCTAGACCCAGAAAACTCCTGATCTTTGAAGCTGAAGTAGGACGCAGCCAACCCTGAAATGCCTCAATCGTCTACGGATCAACCTTGATACCCTCTCTGGATACCACATGACCTAGAAATGCCACCGACTCCAACCAAAACTCGCACTTGGAGAACTTAGAGTATAGCTTCTGCTCTCGCAAGGCCTGGAGCACAACTCTCAAATGCTGCTCGTGCTCACCAAGGCTCCGTGAGTAGATTAATATATCATCAATGAAAACAATAACTAAGGAGTCGATAAACGGCCTGAACACCCTATTCATCAAGTCCATAATTGATGCTGGGGCATTAGTCAAGCCGAATGACATCACTAGAAACTCATAATGGCCATATCTGGGGCGAAATGCAGTCTTCGGGACATCAGAAGCGCGAATCTTCAACTGCTGATAACCCAATCTCAGATCAATCTTAGAAAATTCCCGAGCACCCTGCAACTGGTCAAACAAATCATCAATGCGCGGCAGAGGATACTTGTTCTTGATGGTCACCTTATTCAACTGACAATAGTCAATACACATCCGCATAGACCCATCATTCTTCTTCACAAATAAGACCGAAGAACCCCACGGTGACACACTCGGCCTGATGAACCCCTTTTCCAACAACTCCTCAAGCTGCTCATTCAACTCCTTTAGCTCTTTAGGAGCCATATGATATGGGGGGAATGTAAGTAGGCTGAGTATCTGGAGCCAAATAAATACAGAAGTCTATATCTCAATTTGAAGGCATGCCTGGAAGATATGAAGGGAACATATATGGAAACTCTCGTAAAACAGGCACTGAATCATTGGTAGGAGACTCGGCGGTGGTGTCACGCACAAAAGAAAGGTAAGCTAAGCAACCCTTCTCGACCATGTGCCGAGCCTTCCTATAGGAAATGACCCGACTAAATGCACTAACTGAAGAACCCCTCCACTCTAACTTCGGTGACTCAGGCATGGCTAATGTAACTGTCTTGGAATTGCAATCCAACACAGCATGATAAGGAGATAGCCAATCCATGCCAAAAAAAACCTCGAAATCCTGGACGACTTTACGCCTTCCCTCGTGCCCGAGGTAGAGAAAGAACCCTTACTAAAAACAGGCACATCATCAGGGGTATGGACCATATTCACTGACGGTGCCTCAAATGTGAAAGGGTCCGGGCTCAGCATAGTTCTCAAAATACCTACAGGCGGCATGATTAGACAATCTATAAAAATAGCGAAATTGACTAACAATGAGGCCGAGTATGAGGAAATAATTACAGGTCTCGAGTTTTCCAAGGTCCTAGGAGCAGAAGTCATTGAAGCAAAATGCGATTCCCTTCTAGTAGTAAATCAAGTAAATGGAAGCTTCGAGGTTCGAGAAGATAGGATGGAAAGATAATTAGACAAACTTCAAGTCACATTGCATCAGTTCAAAGAATTGACTCTTGTCCACATACCTCGAGAACAAAACAGCGAGGCTGAAGCGCTTGCAAACCTGAGATCATCCGTCGAAGAAGATGACGTACTCCCGGGGGCTGTTGTATGCTTATCCAAGCCGGTGATTGATGAAGGCCATGCCGAGATCAACTCCACAAGTCTGACATGGGATTGGAGGAACAAGTACATCAATTATTTGAGATGCGGGAAACTGCCCACGGACCCAAATGAATCAAGGGCCCTTCGAGCCAGAGCAACTCGTTTTACACTCGACGAGAATCAAACTCTATATAAAAGGACGTTCGATGGACCCCTAGCAGTATGTTTGGGACCGGGGGACACCGAGTATGTGCTTTTAGAAATAAATGAGGACACCTGTGGAAATCATTCTGGTGCTAATTCTTTAGTTCGAAAGGTGATCAGAGTGGGCTACTATCGGGACAACGTGGATAAAGACACTAAGGAATTCGTTTGAAGGTGTGATAAATGCCAAAGGTTTGCACCAATGATTCACCAACCCGATGAACAACTACTTTGAGTATTATCACCATGGCCATGCATTAAGTGAGGGATGGACACCGTCGGCCCCTTACAAACGGTGCCAGGTTAAGGTAGATTTATTTTGTTTATGGCTGACTATTTCTCGAAATAGGTGGAAGCACAGGCCTTCGAGAAGATAAGAGAAAAAGAAGTCACCGACTTCATCTGGGACCACATCATATGCCGATTAGGGATCACCTTCGAGATGACATGTGCAAACAGGAAGCCGTTCATTAGAAAGAAGGTGACAAAGTTACTCCAGATCATAAAATCAAAAGGATCCTATCAACGCCCGACCACCCATGTGCAAATGGACATGCTAAGTCCACGAACAAGACCATCATTCAAAGCTTGAAAAAGATGTTAGAAAATGCGAAGGAAAAATTGAGAGAGGTGTTGCCCAAAGTACTATGGGCGAACAACTTCGAAGACAAGCACATGAGAGACACCATTCTCTTTGGTATATGGGTTCGAGGCTTTGATACCATACGCGGTGGGGGACCAAGCGCCAGATTTTGACATGCCACCAAGGAGTCGAATAACGAGGCCATGACTACAACCCTCGAGCTATTAGATAAAAAAAATGGGAGGCTGCACTGGTTCGAATGGCCGCCTAAAATCAAAGGATCGAAAGATACTATAATAGGAGAACAAACCTCCGGCACTTCGGAGAAATTCACACTCAACACTTGAAACCCAAAATAAGAAAATCTAGGCCCTAGTTGGGAAGGACCGTACCGCGTCCTCAGAGTAGTAGGCAATGGGTCATACAAATTAGGCACCATGGAAGGTGAGAAACTACCAAGCAATTGGATCATATCGATGCTCAAGAGGTATTACTGTTAAGGTACAACTTTCTCCTTTCTCATTTATGTTTCATACTGACTTATTACAGGTATTCGATTCAAATGATTCAAAGAAACCTTCAACTCGAAGACCTTGGGTTTTAAAGCATGTTTTGCACTCTATTTCTCTTAGTTCGGGTTTTATCCCAAATGTGTTTTACCGGTGAGGTTTTTAACGAGGAAACATCTATATGCTACCTAAGGAGAACTCAACAAGTATTCAAAGCTTCTTCTCAATCAGCCTCGAATACTAGGAGGCATCACCCTAGGAGGTTATCTTTTCGAAAGAATCAAGTAATGCCTAAAAGAGACTCAATAGGAAAATATTGTATTAGACCCAACGTTCAAATGAACCGCGTCCATATAGAACAATCGAGCCTCCGAAGGCAAAAACATGTACACATATATCAAGTAATCGAAGAAGCCTCTTTTTTTGTCAAAATTCTTTACACCTCAAAGAAGTTTATTACTTTAACACAAAATGGCACAAGGGCCGAAAATCCTCGAACACTCGGGGACTGTCATCGACAGACAGCTGATCGAGCCATCAAAAACTCAAATACGTAAGACCTCAATGAGGCAACTTCAAGCTCGTAAGACCTTAGTGAGGAAGCATCAAATCTGTAAGACCTCGGCGAGGCATGCCCAAATTTATAAGACCTCGATGAGGCAACATCAAACTTATAAGACCTCAATGAGGCAATACTGAGTTTATAAGGCCTCAACGAGGCATACTCAAATTAATAAGACCATAAAAAGGCATAACCCCGATATTAAGGCCAAGTCTATATATTCGAACTTGTAAGACCCCTAAAAAGGCATACATTCGATATAGATGCCAAGGTCACCTCACCCGAGGACTAAAGACTACGGCCAAACATCATAAAGAGTACGGTCAAAATAAAAAGCTACAGCCGATTAACGCGGCTTGGAGACTTCCAACTACCGCCATAAATCTAAAGGCCTTCAATTACTTCAAAAAAACATCGAAAGGAACCGGTTAATCAGGCTACCCTCGGCATAAGAAAAGGAGCTTCGATAATATCAACTCCGAACAATGAAATGGCTTAGAAACAATCATCCTTCAATAAAAAGGCTTCAAAACATCAGCCTTCGAGAAAACCCCACAAGGTACTCAACTATCATCACATATCAGCTCATAATTGAGGTTCTCGTTTGAGTTGTCGAAGAGTCAGACAAACACAAAACATGCCAAGGCATAATCAAAACTTCAAAAGTCTTTAGCCAGAATGGGGGAAAACTATAGCCATACTAGAGGTCGAACCGACCCAATGCGTAAGAGCCTAAGGGCCAGCCAAAAGAGCTTAAGGGTCAACCTGAAGAGCCTAAGGGACAACCTAAAAGAGCCTAAGGGTCGATCTAAAGAGCCCAAAGGCCAAATTCAAAATAGCCTAAGGGCCATTGTTATAAAATAAACCTAAGGGTCGATAGTACCGAGTCGAAACTTGACTCGAGGATCGAACCCCCAAACGGTCAACTGTTATCGATTATTCATCGAGCATGAAAACCTAAGGTGTTTATATTATAATTCCGACACATCGGATGGATTATCGACAAGAATCAAATTTTATCCCAAAAAAGAAAAGGAAAGACAAGAAGTGACGAAAATCAAAGATCCTTTTATGTATAATAAAGGTTCATATAAGCATATTTACAAAGCTCACATTTGGAGCCAGTACACGAAAAAGAAATAAAAATAATCCTAATCTTCCTCTGGTGGAACTTGACTGGATGAAGCTCCCTCTGGAGTTATGCCTTCAACAGCTTGTCCCTCGGCCCCCGGGTCTTCAACGGCCTCTTCCCCATCTGGGAGTTCTTCTTCTTCTTCGTCACCTTCCGAGCCACTGGCCGAGCTACTGGCTGAGTTACCATCAGAAAAAAGGAGAGCTGCCGACTATTCCTCTAGGGCCCTCACTCTGTCGATTTTAGCAGAAAGGTCGAAGCCCCTGCATGCGCTTCCTCGAGAGCTTGTCTCAGAGATCCCAATCAAGCATGGTCCAAGGGTCAAGCTAGTTTGAGATTGGCCTTAGAAGCTGCTTTCTTAGCCCGAGAGTTCACAGCAGCAACATCCTATCGATATGAGGATAAGAGCCCATCAACCTCGGCCTTAGTCCTGGACAGCGCGATAGTTGATTCAGTATGAAGATACTTATACTTTTAATTTTCTACTTTTACATCATGGAGTTGATGCTCAGCCGAGGTCATCTTCTCTTAGAGTATCTCTCTTAGAGGTACCCTATCCATACGTCGTTTGAGCCCGAGGATCTCAACATCCCTTACTATAAGATCCTCCCGCATCTAGTCTTCTTTTTGTTTAAGTTGCAAAAGTCAAGTTAAGGCATTAAAATTCTAAAATAGAACGAGCACAAAAATAAACGTACGAAGAATGTGCTACCTGCCCATCCAAATTGGCCTATCCTCGAGATATCGCCTCCAAGCGAGCTCCAAAGTCATGAAGCTCCTCCTCCTTCTTGGCTAAAAGTGATTTTCATTCATCCGCCTCCGATGAGAGCCTCTTACACTCATTCTCATACTGGGCCAACTCATCATGCGACTTGGAAAAGGCCTGATTGTAAAGCTCTATGGCCTAAAAACATAAAGGAAATAAATCAGAAAAATGGAGGGTCAAACTCAAGGCATAGTTTTGTGAAGATTACCTGTTTGCAAATCTTATCGGCTTCCTCGAAAATAAGCGAGCCGTTGAGGTCGGGGATGTCTTCGACCCCGATGAAGTATCCTTCGAACACATCATTTTCCCTTAGGGACGCCCCCGCGTGGGGAGACTGCAAATTAAGGGCATTCCCGTATCTCTCTAGGAGAGAATGTCAGGCCCTGTCGGAGAATCATCTATATTAACAACCCATGTTGGATCGATCAGGGCCTTATCTTACCTTCCGGGAGCCTCAAAACTAGTCTCCCCGAGTTCATCCCCCAAATGCCCCTCGACTCGGGAAGTATTTTAGCCATCGACTGGCTCGGTGAATTTTTCGACCCACCCTTGAGAACCTCTTCACCCCGAGCTGGGGAATCATCAACAACTGTTGATTCATAAGCCTTCGGCTCAACAACCGTTGGATCGGCAGGCTTCGAAGCATTCGTAAGAACCAGCGGGCAGTCATTTTTCTCTTCGCCCTTAGATTGAATGCTCTCTGACACTTCCGTAGTTAAGGCCACTGAATCAACCTCAAGCTTTTGAACTTTAGCCTTCTTCGGCTTCGAGGACTCATCCGGGATTTCCTTTTTCTTTTTTTCTCCAAAGAAGGTTTTGGGGTATGTTCTTCCCCGGGTGGGGTTTCCCTCATCAAAGAGGCCTCTCCTAGGCCTGCACAAACATTAAATACAAACACATAAAATGAGAATACGTTTGAGGGACATCTCCTTTAAAGCGTTCAAGTATGATTGAAGAAAAACCTCACCATGGTTTTTAGTCTCCCATCGGGTCTTGGCCAGATCGCGCCACAGACGCTCAACATATGGGAAGGCCGAATCAAGCTGGCAAACCCAGCCCGCGAGGTCCTTGATCGCGTTGGGATACCACTCGACAGCTGCAACACCAAAGGGAGTTAGTTCGAAGGCAAGATGGTCCAAAGGAATAAGAAGATACTTAATTAGCATGTCACTTATAATTCATATTCCATTCCTAAGGGAATGGCATCCTTTCAGCAGCGATTAGATCTGAGGTCCTAACTCGGACAAAGCGCCTCATCCACCCTCTATCCTTGTCCTCGTCGATGTAGACAAAGAAGACCTTCGAAGCCCGACGTTAAAGCTAAATCAATCTGCCTTGATAAAGTTGGGGACTATACATTATCACCAGGTGGTCGAGGCTAAAAGGAATCCCCTCGACCTTGTTTGAAAAGTACCTAATCATGTAAACAATGCGCGAGAACGACGGATAGATTTGGCCGAGTGTCAATCGATATTGTCTGCAGAAATCATGGATCACGGGGTCTATCGATGGC
Organism: Nicotiana undulata; assembly: GCA_005239495.1. NCBI lineage: Eukaryota > Viridiplantae > Streptophyta > Magnoliopsida > Solanales > Solanaceae > Nicotiana > Nicotiana undulata. The sequence continues at coordinate 50,426 of ML270405.1, read as the reverse complement.
AAGGAGGATTCCACCGGACCTAGGGTAAAGGGATATGTGTAAACACTAAGGAAATCGGCTTTGTGTGTTGTTATGTCTTCCTCACGAGAAGGAATCTCCACTTGTACCGCCTCCCCCCGGCGGCAACCAGCCTTCACCTTCCCAGTGTCAGTTATCAGGCTAATGTATCGGGACATGGGTTCACACCAGCCCAGTTTCGAAGAAGGCTTGTCGACCTTTATATCGAAGGAAGTTTTGCAGGGTTCGGGGATACACTCCTCAATACGAGGAGGCGCTAAGACTTTGCTCTTAGATGAGCGTGATGAGGAAGAAGCTTTATCATCATGGGGAACGGTTTTAGAGGTCTTTGTCAGTTTTGTTGAATGATTTCAGAAGAAAGGGAAGAAACCGGTTGGGAGATAAGCGCAAGAAATAAGTAAGAAGATTTATTGAATGTTTGAAGATATGGTAAAAAGTAGAAGGTTAAGGAGTGAAGAATTGGAGTATTTATAGAGGTCAGTCATGCACGTTGGGGAAAGCCAAAGGGAGGCCAACCGTTGTAATAAATTCGAGGCTTTTCAAGAGTCGTACGAACGTGACTTTTTAACATACCTTTTTGGCACATCAATCGCTTACATGACATAACTATCGTAATGATTGAGGAATTGAAGAGTTGAAGAATTCAAATTGTTCCTTGTTATTTCATTCCAAGAAACACGGGGACTATCTGTATACGGTCAAAATCGAGGAAGGCCAATTTTAAGGCTTCTATGGCGTTCCAAGCCCGGTCTCGATGGGCTCGGAGCAGATATTGAGGGTTGACCCCGAAGTGCATACCTCGAGGGAGTATATCAAAGGCTCATCCCAGCATACCTCGAGGCAGGATAAAAATCGAAGACCGTCATGGAAATGTGGGAAATTTCAAAGGGCACGTGATTAGGGGTGACAATGTCTGCAAGAATAGTACGAGTCCGTACAGAGCAATTACACAACTGTACCAATAGCATTTCTTTGTCATGATTAGACATGTACTATGTTGGTATTCCCCCTTCCTATATAAAGGGGACCCCTGTCATTTTGTAACACACATGAATACTCAAGCAATAGAACATTATCTGCTTTTCTTGTCTAAATGTGCTCAACAATTACTCTACAGATTTATTGCTCTTTATTTATTATCTTTATTTATTATTCTTCATTTATTGCCCATTATTAACCGCACAAAGGCTATCCTCAAGGCCTCTGATATCATTGTTTCTACATCGAGTTCTCATTATAAGGAGTTATAATCCGACCTCAAGGCCCAGTCCCAATCAACTCGAGGCCCAGCCTTGTGACAACCTTGGTTTGCATTACTTTTCTTACTTACACTTAATATCTCCCACTTAAAAACTAGTATTAAAATAAATCACGTATTTTTAGAACCACAAATCAAATATGATTGTTAATACTATTTTCAAGGTAAACATGTGCGACAATGCCTATACTTCCAGTCAAGTTTGAATAAAGGTTGTTATGCTAAAGTATGTGAACGCCACTACTTACCTATGCTCTGTAATTGATCTCGTGTGTACTCAATATCTTGAATTGAAAGGATTGTTTGTTGAAAATGATAATAATGTGAATTATGGGAAAGAACTTGCATTATGAAATACGGCCAAGATCATAGGCATGATATAACGATTGTGGCCACTAGTGCCAATGAATTTATATATTTGAAAGAAATACGAAATGAGAGGATCGATGGAAAATGGTAATGTCTTGGCTGAGATGGCCTAGCCGATCGTTCCGTAATCGGATGCCATGCCGCACATATGGTAGTATTGTGCTGGAAATTGAAATTTGAAATTGAAACTGGAATTGTGATTGTGGTGAATGTCTCCAATGGGACGACCTAGTCGATCGGGTCGTGATCGAACTCCGTATAGAAGTACAGTGGTATAGTGAAGGATGAGGTATTGATACTAATGATGTCCCAATTTAAGGCTATGAATATTACTTGAAAGCTTATGTGGTCCTTAATTTGATGTTGTAGTAATGTTTAAGGTTTCCATTGATTCCATGATTATTTCTTCTTGTATTATTGTTATTTCTAATGAGATGGTGTTTGGTTATACATATTAGCACTATTCGACAGAACTAACATTCCTTTTGCCGGGGGCGCTAAATCTTTAAATGGATGTAGGTGGTTACAAAAAAGACAGTGTTGATCGCAGCTAGTGGTGCATCATCATCATCTTCCCAGCAAACTTGGTGAGCCCCATTTCATCCTGGGGGTCATGTAGTACTTCTTTTGTTTATACGTTTGCCACCTTTTGAGGTATAGGTGGGGCCTTGGTGCCGGCATTGTTATTACTCACTTTTGTATCTTGAGAAGTTCTGTATACATTATGTGGGTATTGGAAGGGTTAGTAGATTATGTTGTGTTCTTTACCCTTGTTCCTTCAAATTGAAAAGCGTATGTAATTTTGAAAAACTTACCAATGATGTACCAATTGAATCGATTTGGAAATGTTTACAAAATCGTCATGTTGTATAATTAATAATAACATGTTTTCTTGATCATAATGAGTTGGATAGAAAATGTTTAATAGGCTTTCTCAGTCGGGTCCACTCGGTTGAACGCCGATCGCGCCTTCTGAGGTTGGGGAGTGACACTGAATAGCTTAGATTTTTGGTGGGTCTATCTCAATACCATGGTGCTTGACGGTGAAACCCAGCAACTACCCAACAAGGATCCGAAAGCACATTTTGTAGGATTCTTCTTCAGGTTGTACTTTCAAAGTCGATCGAAGAACTTCATGTGGTATGCTATGTGATCCGAGCTCCTCTTATATTTGATGATGACATCATATATTACACCTCTATTGCTTGATTATCATGTCGTGGAAAGAGTAGTCATGAACCTCATGTAAGTAGTCTTAGCGTTCTTTAAACCAAATGGCATCATTTTGTAACAATACATCCCCCAAGTCATGATGAAGGCTGTCTTTTCGGCGTCCTCTTCATCCATCCAAATCTAGTGATATCCTGCGAAGCAGCCCACAAAGGATTGAAGTTCATGCCTGGAGCAGTTGTCGATTAATATGTGTACGTTGGGAAATGGGAAGTTGTCCTTGTCACGACCCAGAAATCCTAATCCAGGTCGTGATGGCGCCCAACAACGAGGTTAGGCAAGCCAATATGAATTACACTAGGTGTTACCCTTCCCATTTGATTAAACAAGTCAATATTACCAATTTTAAACAATTAAACATGAGGATATCTTGATATGAAACTAACATCATAACAATACATGGCCAAAATAAAGCATATGTATGCATATACAACCCCAAATCCCAAAATATACACTACGTGTGAACCAGGAACTAGTGTCACGAGTGTCATGGGCAAACTGATGGAATATATAAAAGATAATAATATATACAAATCCACCGTCTGGATGAAATAGATGGGGAAAACAACAAAAGTAAATGAAACTCCATGGTGCTGCTGGGGATCGCCAGAGGAAGCAGCTCACCGTGAAGTCAAGTCCACTAGCTCAGGTTCTATATCCGGTACAATAACTAGAAACACCGGCCTCAGTACCTGTACAGTTAAGTACAGAAGTGCATCATGAGTACATATTAAAATAAATATGTACCCAGTGAGTATCCCGCCTAAACTCGAAGAAGTAATGACGAGAGTTCGATTCGATACTCACTAAGGTCTAACAGAAATAACATATGATAGAATATAATGAAATACAGTAGGCATGTCAGGAAATAAGCAACAAGTATATATATCAAGAGCAGAAATCCAAACAACTACTGAATTAAGCAATAATGCGCCTTCAAGGGTAGGACCACTGAAACGGACCAATAATCACCAAGTCTTAGATCCGCCGTGGCGTACGGCCCGCTCCCATAAGGTACCTTCGTAACTCGCCGTGGCGTACGGCCCGATCCCATATGTGTACAATACCTCTCAACTCCGCCGTAGCGTACGACCCGATCCCATATATATTACAAATACTTTTCGACTCCGCCGTGGCGTACGGCCTGATCCCATATATATTTTAAATACTTTGCGACTCCGCCGTGGCGTACGTCCCTATCCCATATATATTTCAAATACTTTTCGACTCCGTCATGGCGTACGGCCTGATCCCATATAGGCATAGTCACTCTCAAACCTGACGTGGCGTACGGACCGATCCCATATATATTATAATACTTGCTTTCCATAACAAATTCCGTTAAATTCAACTATTTTCCATGAAGCCTCAGAGGAACAATACTATAGAAAACATGATCTCATGGTACATATGGCGTCACAATGAATCATATAAAGCATTACAAGGAAGCATATAAGGCATTACGAGGAAGCATATAAGGCATTACGAGGAAACATATAAGACATGATGTGGGCCTATCTATCCGGACATAACAATGATAGTCGCTACGTACGGACGCTCGTCACTTGGTGCATACGTAGCCCCCAAACAATTTACACATAGCATATATATCACCTATGGGGAAAATTCCCTCTTACAAGGTTAGAAAGGAGTCTCACCTCGTGCCGAATCTACCCCTCGGACCACAATTGCGCCCGAAACTCTGAACTCTACACCCTAGGACTCGCAACTAGCCAAAAGGGTTACAGTTAAATCAATGCATGCACAATGTGGGAAGTTATCTTAGTTATTCAATAAAGTCGCTATTCTTGAAGAATTTCAAAATTCCAACCCCAGTCCCGCATGTCCAAATTCCGAAAATTCTCGAAGGGATGACTCACCCATAGCCTAAGGATCATTAAGGTGTGATTTCTACTTGAATTGATGGCCTAAAATGGAAAATCACAAAACCCTCAAGAGCCCTAAAATTACTACCTAATTCTATGATTTTTGATAAATTGTTTGGGAATTTATCTAGGAATTGATGTTTGAAACTAGTAAAACCATGGAATTTACTTACCTCAATAACAGTGGTGGAAGGTTCCTTGAAGAGCTCTTTAAAGACTTGAGGAGGAAGATGAAAATAGAGGAAATAGGCTAAGTCTCGTATTTAATAAAACTGCCCAGGAATTCCTTCAATGCGATCGCGATAAGGGCCCTGCGATCGCGAAGGCCAACTGGCCAGACCTCTGTGATCGCGGCAGAGGTCCTACGATCGCGAAGGCCAACTGTCTAGACCTCTGCGATCGCTGCAGAGGTCTTGCGATCGCGAAGAGTAACTGTGACCGGCCCTGGCTTGGCACTATGCGATCGCGAGGATGGGGCTGCGATCGAGAAGGCATGGAGTCCAGCCTTTCGCGATCGCGAAGAGGAAGCTGTATCGTGAAGAACAATCACCAACCCAACCAAATTCCTTCTCCGCGATCGCGACCCACCTTTTGCGATCACAGAGAAGGAAACAAGACAACAAAAATCTGGTTTTTCCAACTTAGCTCCCGGGGTTCCAAAACTCACCCGAGCCCTCGCGACCTCGTCCAAAAGCACCGGCAAGTCTGTATTCATGAAACGGACTCACTCAAACTTCGGGAACGCGAAAAACCACAACGAAACTCAGAATTCAACCCCAAAACCAAATTGAATAATGCTTAAGAACTTAATATTTTACAATTCATTTCAATGCGGCGAACCGACCTATACTACTCGGAATGATTTCAAATTTAGCAGACAAGTCATAAATGACATAACGAAACTATTCCCGATCTCGGAATTTCATTCGGGCCTCGGTAACATAAAATCACATTTCAAACAAAATTTCAAATTCTATGAAAATCCTCAAAACTTCATTAACTCTAAATTTCCCATTTTGATCCGAAACCCGTCAAATCAAGTCCGTTTCTTACCAAATTTCTCAGATAACTTAAATAACACATCTTGAACTTGGTTCGGGCTCCAGAACCATAATACGGGCCCGGCAGCACAGGTTTCACATCGAGGTTCATTTTCATAAGCCTTTATTATTTTCAGAAAACAATTTTCTTTAAAAATTCATTTCTCGGACTTGGGTCCTCAGAATTCGATTCCGGGCATACGCCCAAGTCTCATATTTTTCTACGGACCTTCCGGGACCGCCAGATCATGGGTTCGGGTTCGTTTACCAAAAATGTTGACCAAAGTCATCTTTATTCGATTAATTATCATAAATTCAACTCTTTATCAAGTTTCCACATAAAGGCTTCTCGGCCACACGCCAGGGCTGCGCACGCACATCGAGGTGAGATTAACGGAGGCTTTCGGGGCCTCGGAACACAGTCATAATTAGATTTACATAAGATGACTTTTTGGGTCATCACAATCTCCCCTTCTAAAACAAACGTTCGTCCTCGAACGGATGTAGAATCGTACATGAAGTGCTGAATAGTTGCGGATACTTGCTCTGCATGTCCTCCTCGGACTCCCAAGTCACCTCATCGACTGGTTGGCCCCTCCACTGGAACTTTACGGCAGAAATTGTCTTAGACCTCAACTGGCGGTCCTGCCTATCAATAATAGCAACTGGCTCCTCCTCGAAGCCCAACTTTTCATCTAACTTAATAGTGCTAAAATCAATCACGTGAGAGAAATCGGCATGATATCTTCGGAGCATTGATACATCAAAAACTGGATGAATTCCTAATAAGGCGTGAGGTAAAACGAGCTCATAAGCAACCTTCCCGACTCGCCTCAACACCTCGAAAGGGCCTATAAACCTGGGGCTCAACTTGCCCTTCTTCCCGAATCTCATAACGCCCTTCATCGGCGAAACCTTCAACATAACCTTATCTCCCTCCATAAATGCTACATCACGCACCCGCTGATATGCGTAACTCTTCTGTCTGGACTGAGATGCGCGAAGTCTCTCCTGAATAATCTTCACCCTATCCAAAGCATCTCTCACCAGATCTGTGCCATATAACTTGGCCTCGCCAGGCTCAAAGCACCCGATAGGAGAACGACATCGCCGTCCATATAAAGCCTAGAATGGAGCCATCTCGATGCTGGACTGATAAATGTTATTGTATGCAAACTCCGCCAAAGGCAAGAACTGGTCCCACTGACCCCCAAAATCAAGCACACATGCCCTGAGCATGTCCTCCAATATCTGAATCGAACGCTCCGACTGACCATTAGTTTGAGGGTGAAATGCTGAGCTGAGATCTATCTGAGTGCCCATCTCACTGTGCAATGCTCTCAAAAAGTGCGAGGTGAACTGAGGACCTCGATCTGATATAATGGACACCGACACATCGTGCAACCAGACTATCTCTCGAATGTAAATCTGAGCCAGCCTCTCTGTAGTATAAGTAGTAGCCACAAGAATAAAATGTGCTGATTTGGTCAATATATCCACAATGACCCAAACCGCGTCAACCTTCCGCAAAGTCCGAGGCAACCCAGCCACGAAGTCCATAGTGGTGCGCTCCCATTTCCACTCAGGAATGGGCATCTGCTGAAACAAGCCTCCTGGCCTCTGGTGCTCGTACTTGACCCGGTGACAATTGAGACACCTAGCCATATACTGCATTATATCCTTCTTCATCCACCTCCACCAGTAGTGCTGCTTCAAGTCACGGTACATCTTCGTCGCACCCGGATGAACAGAATACCGAGAACTGTGGGCCTCTTCTAGAATTCTCTTCCTCAGGCCATCAATATTAGGAACACATAAACGGCCCTGGAGTCTCAAAACACCATCCTCGCCCAAAGTAACCTCCTTGGTCCTTCTTTGGACCACCGTATCCCGAAGCTCGGCAAGGCATGGATCATCAAACTGTCGAGCCTTTATCTCCCCCAACAATGAAGACTGAGCAACTACATGAGCCAAAACTCGACGACGCTCCGAAAGGTCCAATATCACAAAGCGATTGGCCAAGGACTGAATGTCCAAGGCTAAAGGTCTCACTTCAGCTGCAATGTAGGCCAAGCTACCCATACTCACTGCCCTCCTGCCCAAAGCATCTTCTACTACATTCGCCCTGCCCGGGTGGTACAGAATAGTGAGATCATAATCTTTTAACAACTCAAGCAATCTCCGCTGCCTCAAATTAAGGTCCCTCTGCTTGAACAAATGCTGCAAACTGCGGTGGTCAGTGTAGACCTCACACGACACACCATACAAATAGTGCTGCCAAATCTTCATAGCATGAACAATCGCCGCCAACTCTAAGTCGTGCACAGGATAATTCATTTCATGAACCTTCAGCTAGCGCGAAGCAGAAGCAATAACCCTGCCATCCTGCATCAACACACATCCCTACCCGACGCGTGAAGCGTCACAATACACAGTATACATCCCAGAACTGGAAGGCAATGTCAGAACTGGTGTTGAGGTCAAAGCTGACTTGATCTTCTGAAAGCTCGCCTCACACTCGTCGGACCACCAAAATGGGGCATTCTTCTGAGTCAATTTGGTCAATGAAGCTGCAATAGAAGAGAACCCTTCCACGAATCGGCGATAATAGCCTGCTAGGCACAAGAAACTCCTGATCTCTGTAGCTGAAGTAGGGCGCAGCCAACTCCGAACCGCCTCAATCTTCTGAGATCAACCTTGATATCTTCTCCGGATACCACATGCCCCAAAAATGCCACGAAATCTAACCAGAACTCGCACTTGGAGAACTTAGCATACAACTTCTGTTCCCGCAAGGTCTGGAGCACATCTCTCAAATGCTGCTCATGCTCACCCAGGCTCCGCGAATAAATCAAGATGTTATCAATGAAGATAATGACGAAGGAATCAATATACGACCCGAATACCTTATTCATCAAGTCCATGAATGTTGTTGGGGAATTAGTTAAACCAAAGGACATCACAGGGAACTCATAATGGCCATATCTAATACGAAATGCAGTCTTCGAAACATCTGAAGCCCGAATCTTCAACTGATGATAACCCGATCTCAAATCAACCTTGGAAAACACGCGAGTACCCTGCAACTGGTCAAGTAAATCATCGATGCGCGGTAGAGGATACTTATTATTAATAGTAACCTTATTAAGCTGGATGTAATCAATACACATCCGCATAGACCCATCCTTCTTCTTCACAAATAATACTGGAGCACCCCACAGCGACACACTCGGCCTGATGAACCCCTTAGCCAACAACTCCTCAAGTTGCTCCTTTAACTCTTTCAACTCCTTAGGAGCCATACTATACGGGGGAATGAAAATAGGCTGAGTATCTGGAGCTAAATCAATACAGAAATCAATATCTCGATCTGGAGGCATTCCTGGAAGATCTGAAGGACATACGTCTGAAAACCCTCGTACTTTCGGCACTAAACCTAGGGATCTGATACCACATGGTCACGACCCAGAAATCCTAATACAGGTCGTGATGGCGCCCAATGACGGGGTTAGGCAAGCCACTATGAATTACACTAGGTGTTACCCTTCCCATTTGATTAAACAAGTCAATATTACCAATTTTAAACAATTAAACATGAGGATAGCTTGATATGAAACTAACATCATAACAATACATGGCCAAAAGAAAGCATATGTATGCATATACAACCCCAAATCCCAAAATATACACTACGTGTGTGCCAGGAACTAGTGTCACGAGTGTCATGGGCATACTGACGGAATATACAAAAGATAATAATATATTCAAATCCACCGTCTGGATGAAATAGACGGGGAAAACACCAAAAGTAAATGAAACTCCATGGTGTTGTTGGGGATCGCCAGAGGAAGCAGCTCACCGTGAAGTCAAATCCACTAGCTCAGGGTCTATCTCCGGTACAAGAACCAGAAACACCTGCCTCAGTACCTGTACAATTAAGTACAGAAGTGCAGCATGAGTACATATTAAAATAAATATGTACTCCCGCCTAAACTCGAAGAAGTAGTGACGAGAGGTCGACTCGATACTCACTAAGGTCCAACATAAATAACATATGATAGAATATAATGAAATACAGTGGGCATGTCAGGAAATAAGCAACAAGTATATATATCAAGAGAAGAAAATCCAAACAACTACTGAATTAAGCAATAATGCGCTTTTAAGGGTAGGACCACCGAAACGGACCAATAATCACCAAGTCTTAGATCCGCCGTGGCGTACGGCCCGCTCCCATAAGGTACCTTCTAAACTCGTCGTGGCGTACGGCCCGATCCCATATATGTAAAATACCTCTCAACTCCGTCGTGGCGTACGACCCGATCCCATATATATTACAAATACTTTTCGACTCCGCCGTGGCGTACGACCCGATCCCATATAAATTTCAAATACTTTTCGACTCCGCCGTGGCATACGGCCCGATCCCATATATATTTCAAATACTTTTTGACTCCGCCGTGGCGTACGGCCCGATCCCATATATATTATAATACTTACTTTCCATAATAAATTCCTTTCAATTCAACAATTTTCCGTAAAGCCTCAGAGGAACAATACTATACAAAACATGATCTCATGGTACATATGGCGTCATAATGAATCATATAAAGCACTACAAAGAAGCATATAAGGAATTACGAGGAAGCATATAAGGAATTACAAGGAAACATATAAGACATGATGTGGGCCTAACTACCCGGACATAACAATGATAGACGCTACGTACGGACTCTCGTCACTTGGTGCGTACGTAGCCCCCAAACAGTTTACACATAGCATATACATCACCTATGGGGACAATTCCCTCTTACAAGGTTAGAAAGGAGACTCACCTCGTGCCGAATCTACCCCTCGGACCACAATTGTGCCCGAAACTCTGAACTCTACACCCTAGGACTCGCAACTAGCCAAAAGGGGTACAATTAAATCAATGCATGCACAATGTGGGAAGTTATCTTAGTTATTCAATAAAGTCGCTATTCTTGAAGAATTTCCAAATTCCAACCCCGGTCCCGCATGTCCAAATTCCAAAAATTCTCGAAGGGATCACTCACCCATAGACTAAGGATCATTAAGGTGTGATTTCTACTTGAATTCATGGCCTAAAATGGAAAATCAAAAAACCCTCAAGAGCCCTAAAATTACTACCTAATTCTATGATTTTTGATAATTTTGTAGGGAATTTAACTAGGAATTGATGTTTGAAACTAGTAAAACCATGGAATTTACTTACCTCAATAACAGTGGTGGAAGGTTCCTTGAAGAGCTCTTTAAAGACTTTTGAAGAGGAAGATGAAAATGGAGGAAATAGGCTAAGTCTCATATTTAATAAAACTGCCCAGGAATTCCTTCACTGTGATCGCGACAAGGGCCCTGCGATCGCAAAGGCCAACTGGCCAGACCTCTGCGATCGCGGCAGAGATCTTGCGATCGCGAAGGCCAACTAGCCAGACCTCTGCGATCGCGGCAGAGATCTTGCGATCGCGAAGGCCAACTAGCCAGACCTCTGCGATCGCGGCAGAGGTCCTGCGATCGCGAAGAGTAACTGTTCCCGGCCCTGGCTTGGCGCTATGCGATCGTGAGGATGGGGTTGCGATCGCGAACGCATGGAGTCAAGCCTTCAGCGATCGCGAAGAGGAAGCTGCGATCGCGAAGAACAATCAGCAGCCCAGCCAAATTCCTTCTCCGCGATCGCGACCCACCTTCTCTAATCGCAGAGAAGGAAACCAGACAGCAAAAATTTAGTTTTTCGAACTTAGCTCTGGAGGTTCCAAAACTCACCCGAGCCCCTCGGTACCCCGTCCAAAAGCACTGGCAAGTCTGTATTCATGATACGGACTCGCTTGAACTTCCGGAACGCGAAAAACAACAACGAAACTCAGAATTCAACCCCAAAACCAAATTGAGTCATGCTTAAGAAATTAAGATTCTAGAATTCATTTCAATGCGCCAAACCGGCCTATACTACTCAAAACAATTTCAAATTTTGCAAACAAGTCATAAATGACATAACGAAACTATTGCCGGTCTCAAAATTTCATTTGGGCTTTAGTAACATAAAATCACATTCCAAACCAAATTTCAAATTATATGAAAATCCCCAAAACTTCATTAACTCTAAATTTCCCATTTAGATCCGAAACCCGTCAAATCAAGTTCGTTTCTTACCAAATTTCACAGATAACTTAAATAACACATATTGAACCTGTTCCGGGCTCCGGAACCATAATACGGTCCTGGTAGCATAGGTTTCACATCGAGGTTCATTTTCATAAGCCTTTATTATTTTCAGAAAACAAGTTTCTTTAAAAATTCATTTCTCGGACTTGGTTCCTCGGAATTCGATTCTGGGCATACGCCCAAGTCCCATATTTTCTTACGGACCGCCAGATTACGGGTCCGGGTCCGTTTATGAAAAATGTTGACCAAAGTCAACTTTATTCAATTAATTATCATAAATTCAACTCTTTATCAAGTTTACACATAAAGGCTTCCCGGCTACGCGCCCGGGATGCGCACGCACATAGAGGTGAGATTTACGGAGGCTTTCGGGGCCTCGGAACACAGTCATAATTAAATTTACATAAGATGACCTTTTGGGTCATCACAGTCCTTAGCACTTACTTTGTTAAAATCTCGTTCTCCCCGTATCTGTCTTACTTGCTTATTTATGTTGCCATTTTTCCTGTTATTATATAAAATTGCACAGGTACATATGTTGTGTTGTTCCTAGCCTCGTCACTACTTCGCCGAGGTTAGGCTCGACACTTACTCAGTACATGGGGTCGGTTGTACTGATGCTACACCTGCACTTCTTTATGTTGTGCAGACTATGCAGTCGGACCCGGAGATCACTGACGATCGGAGCATCTCATTCAGTCACACAAGAGAACCGAGGTAGACCCGCAGACGTTCGTGGGCCTTGACGTCACCTTCTACTTTCCACTTTCAGCTCTATCTTGCTTTGTATTTCAAAGACAGTCTTATGTATTTATTTCAGACCTTTTGTTCGTAGTAATCTCTTAGATAGTCCTTGAGTATGTGACACCAGTTCTGGGTTTTTTTATGGGTTTTATTTCGAAAGCGCTATGTTGTATTTAGGTTATTTTGATAAATTTCATATGGCGGGCCATCGAAGCCCTAGTTATCTTGTTCGTATTTGTTGTTAATGAGTTTTATTTAGTTCAAACGTTGGCTTGTCTAGCGGGTTCAACGTTAGACGCAGTCATGGCCCGAATGTGGGATTTTTGGGTCGTGAGAAGACCTAGCCCAATTACCCCCTCACCCGGCCTGGCCTGCCCCATTATCCAAACGACCCCGTTTTGCCCAGGAGCCCTCCCAGCTGTTTATCAAGATCAATCGAACGGCTGGGAACTCCCCAGCCTCTAACTATATAACGGTTCCACAAGCCCCCCTACCCCCCTAATTGAAGTCTAATACCCCCTCCTCCCAACTTGTCTCTCAACCTCTCTAGAGACTGACCACCACAACCCCGCCGTTCCCCGCCCTAACTCCGCCGGCCGGAAATCACCTCCGGCGGCGGAGCTCCTTCAATCGACCCCATTTTTTAACGAAATGATCCCCATGTCCCCTTTAATCCCATCCCACCAATGGTTTCTTTAAATCACTGGTCGTTTGCAAGATTTTCCAGATCTGAGGATCTGTTGGGACCTTAATCGTTGCTAATGACGAATCAAATCGGCTCTGTGACTCAAACTCACATGAGTCGATGGCTCATGACAAGAGTCGTCGATTCATGTGAGTAAGGGTCACTTTTGGAGGTCGCCGGAGTCCGGCCAAACTCCGGCAACTCGCCGCACTTCGTCCAAACCCCCTCAAACGGGTATTCCCTCTCCCTCTTTCTATTATTCCTTGTGCTTTATGATTGATAACACAAAATAGACCGTTCGATTTAATTGCTGCTTTTCTCTTTTTATTTTATCACTGTGTTACTTGTTCATGCTTGATTAATTTGAAATCTTCAGAATATATTTTGATAAAACATTCTTCCTAGTTTAGACTGTTTCATGTGTATATGCTATTCCTTGATCCGTTTTAATTAATCATGTTTTATCGCATGGTCTGCAATTAGCTAAACCATTTTTTTTAGGTTTTCTAGTTTATGATTCTGGGTGTATAAGTTGATAGGCTCCTTGCTTTAGATGAATGACTGCGGTTTTGAAGTTTACATGATATTGTTGCATGTTTTGTTTGTTTCCTCTTTCAGCTTGTTTCTTTTCAAAAACCCCATACACTGATTTTAGATAATATTTCTAAATAATAAAATTAGCTCTAGCCTCCTGATCAGCTTTGAGTTGTTAATCATGTAAAGTCTCATAGAGATTCTTGATAGTCTACTGATTTCACATAATTCAATCGACTCTAGTTTATTTGCTTAAATTCTGGATTGGCTCTATTCCATTCTCTTTTGCCAAAGATATATGTTCACTCAATTTCCACCTTAGTCTAATTGTATAGGTTCTAGGTTTACCTAAAATAAGGACTACCTAAATTAACATGCTTAAGGTTCACATACAAATGACTCCAATTAACTACTGACCTTGGTTATGTCATTCACCTAAAGTTTTGATTAATCAAGTAGTTAGAGATTGATTAGGAGTTGATTATACCTAATACTTAAAACGAGTTAGTTGATTTGCGACTTCAATGAAAATCAAAGTTGATCACTCAGTTTAAGCTAGTTAACTATAATTGCTAGATAATCACTATTTGAAATTGTTTAAACCCATTAACTTAATTAACTATTATTTTTTTAATGATTAGTCAATTCGAGTAAGCTAATTAGGCAATAAGGGATTAATCACACTTAATTACTAGACCTAGTCAAAAGTTAAAATAATTAAGCTAACAACATAGTTGACCTAAGTCTTAGATAACTAGCTAAGACCAATTAACTATGTTTAAGAACAAATGGTTCACTTAGTCTCACATTTAAATGATTTGAACTCCTTCAACTTAGAAACTAATTTGGGTAGACTTTTAAGTAATTAACCAAAGGAAAAATCTGTTTAGGATAATTAATTTAGGTTTCATTAACTAAAACAAGTCTTTTAACCTAAGTTAAGAAAAATGGGTTGACTAACCTTAACTAAGCCTAATTAAAACTGATTATTAAATAATTTAAACCTAGGCTTAATAATTGGTTAAATCCTTGATTTTAGGTAGGCAAATTGAATTAACTTAACCAAATCATTGGGCTTAAGTTAAAGGATTAAATTGATCGACTTACTTTAGTTAATTAACTTAAACGTAGGTAATTAGTATGAAACTAACTCTAAACTCCTAATCTAATTAGTTGACCTAACCTTAGTTAAGAACAACTAGTAGTCACCTAAAGGACATAACTAGTGTTAGTTAACTAGAGTTAAGTAATAACCCAAGTGAGTAACCTTGATTACCCAATGGTAAATTCAGGGGCTCCAAAGGGTACAATAGGTAATATAGACTTAGTAAATCAGATGTTTTAAGGGTAGAAAGGTCTTTAATAGGTAAGAATATTCTAGAATAGGGGCAGCTGTCCAAAAAGATAAGGTTGACAGCTGCCCTATGTACTATTATGTACTATTTACAGCTTTTTGAATTAGGAATATTCTGAAAAGGTACTCCATTCCCAAATACCTATAAAGGGACTCTCTCTTCACATTCACCAGGACCTTTTTTTTACTGTAAAAAACCTGGAGACCTTTTTTTTACTACTAAAAATCTGGGGACACACAAAAAGAAAAAAGAGCAACTGCTTGCTAAAACCAAATTTCAAATATCCATAGGAAAACAAAAAGAAAAAATCTGGCTACTTATTTTGAACAAAAATTCATCAGTGCATCATTTGGATTCTCAGTTTCCATTTCTCCTTTGATATCCTGATTCTTAGAGCCTTAAGGACCTATACTCGAAGTTCTTGGTTTGAATTCTTGCTGGGGCTGTTCAGTTTTGCTTTTGGTTGCTGATCTGTTTTGGTTGCTGCTGAATCTTTCTCCTCTTAGCTGTTCTCTTTACTGCCTACCTGACCTTTATTTGGTCAGGATCCTTGTTATTTTCTCTTCAAAAGAGGTATGTAACCAAGAACTTTAAATGAAATTATTAGATCCGGAACTTGTGTTAACTTGATGTTGAATATTTCATGCTTGCTATGTTTTTGAGATCATGATAAGCTGAATCTTCTTCTCTGTTCTTGACCCATAAGTTTGAAGTAGCATTAGTTAAGGAATCTGGACATATACTTTATGTGTGTGATATCTAAAAACCTTGGAGTTATTCTGTTTTTTCTCTAAAATTGTTTAAGATGCATTGGGGGTATTGCTAGATACTAATTTGAGGTAATCCATTTAGTATAAAATCTGCACTAGGATGTTGAGTTTTACCTTCTCTATGGTCAAAATTTTTCCATAAAAGTACAGAAATATGCTTTTCAATTGAGTCTCCTTGGTCAATAAAGAGATGCAATAAGCAAGTCTCTAGATAGGTCAGAATATTGGCACTAGGGTCGATGAATCTGACTTTTTAATAGTCAAATTCACCCCTTTAATGGTGCATAAACAGTAGCTTAGGGTGCTGGAAATCACCCTTCAAGAGGTATAAAGTATGTATTAAAGAAGGCTACAGAGTAAAGAATCAGAACCTTTGAATGGCCTGATTCATTCTCTAAAAAAAGCCAAGAGTAGTCAAAGTATTCAAGAGAATACTGGCTGAAGTATGGGTGTGATTACAAAAATGTCACACAAGTTTGCATCTCTAGGTCTGAATCAGACCCCCCCCCCCCCTATGGTCAAATTCAATCTAAGATAAAATGCATAAAACATGTTTGTCTCTCTTTCTTATGAATCCAGGATTACTCCTTGAAATCTGGTTGTTCATCTATGTGTGATCATAACAGTAAAATGACCTCTTAAATGCTTCTGTGATTTAATCTTATATCCATTAAGTCATAATAGAGTCATTAGATGGCACCAAAGGGTAGTGAATCTGACCCCTTCATGGTAATATTCACACCATAAGATGCTTAAGTGTTGGTCAGGACAACTCAGACCTTATGTAATCAGATGTCACTATGGTAACATCATTTAAAAGGTTGAATCTGATATCCAGAAATGATTAGATTGAGTCTTTTGCAGTGCACATAAATCTGTATAGTTTAGTCAAGACTAAGGCTGAAGAATACAGGTCTCGAAGGACGAAGGTTGTTGGCTTGCACAGGAGTAGCAACTAAACTCAGTTCCTCTTATTTTTCTTATTATTTAGAAAAACCTGTATTTTAATTTAAGAACAATGTAATAGCGTATTTACAGTCTATTGTATACATTTTTCAATTGTAATAAGGACTGGACTATATCGAAATTTGTAATTTAGTTACGTTTCTTAGAATGTCTACCATAACAGTTATGGAATCCGGAATCGTCGACTCATTAGTTGTGTTAAATCATTATTCTATCAATCAAACTGTTCGAGTGGTAAGTACCAGATAATTTTTAACTCAAGAAGTTTGCGCAGTCTATTTTTGTTATATGAGTTGTTATGATAAAGGTTCTCTGTTAGAACTATGAGCAATATACAATTATTCGTGTATGGTATGTAGGTCAAATGGCCGAAGAAATCTTATGCAAGTAACGTTAATATTTGTAATCCAAAATCAGCNGTAATCCAAAATCTTTTTTTTACTACAACACAAACGTTAAATATATCGGCGCATCTGCTCTTGATTGTTTAGCTATTTAATTTCGAATCATCTCAAAACTAGATACAATTAGGATTGGCCAAAGAGTTGAAATAATCAAGAGGCTAAAATGGCCATAGCCCAAAACATGCTATCTTTAGGCTAGTGAATCTCATTTAGGTAATTCCTTAGATAGAATGAATACCTTCAGTTTGAAAGTAGACAAAAATCGATCATTAACTCAAAATTACTCTGAACTAAACTCGGGAGTGGCAACTCGTGCCCTCGACCCTCAACTTCAAATACTAATAGAATGTACATAGCAATCACGGGTGCATTTCATGTGACGTGTTTTTCCATGTGCTCAGAAAACAACAAGTGTACGCCAACGTAAATTGTCCAGAATAAATTCATAAACGTCCTAATTGATTTTAAAATTAAAATACTCCTTCAAATGGAAAGAATAAAGACTAATCGAATATCGCCTCAAATAGGCATTATAAAACCGTCATGATCATTAGTCTTGACCACGTAATCTACACTCGGGTGTGACAACTCATGTCCCTGACCTCAACTCAAAACTATATTAAAATCACATGTTGCAATTACGGGTGCATTTCATGTGGCGTATTTGTAACATGTACAAAAGCATAACGAGTGCACGCTCTCGTGACTTGTTTTCAAGATAAATTCATACTTATCAAAAGCAGCTAAATTTCAAAGGGTTTAAATATGCAACGGGCTAAAACACGTAAATAATCAGATAATTTAGGCCAAATAATAATAGTTAAGTGACCGTGCTAGACCCACGGAACTCAGGAATGCCTAACACCTTCTCCCGGGTTAACAGAATTCCTTACTCAGATTTCTGGTCGCAGACAAATCAAAACAGAGTCAAATTCCTCGGTTTGGGATTTTCAAAACAAAACGGTGTCCCGGAGCATCGTCAAAAATCCGGGTGGCGACTCTGAAAAATAATAATTAATCCCAAAACCGAATAATGTCACTTAAAGTGGAAAAACTACATCATTACCCCTTCATTAATCAGGGGTAGTGAAAAAGGAGGTGTGACAGTGAGTCCCCATTTCCTTGCCCAGTATGATCATTAGAAGTGAAGTTGTGATGACCCAAAAAGGGGTCATCTTATGTGCATCTAATTTGGACTGTGTCTCCCGGGTTAACATAATTCCTTACTCAAATTTCTGGTCGCAGACAAATCAAAACAGAGTCAAATTCCTCGGTTTGGGATTTTCAAAACAAAACGGTGTCCCGGAGCATCGTCAAAAATCCGGGTGGCGACTCTGAAAAATAATAATAAATCCCAAAACCAAATAATGTCACTTAAAGTGGAAAAACTCCCTCATTACCCCTTCACTAATCAGGGGTAGTGAAAAAGGAGGTGTGACAGCTCTGGCGACTCTGCTGGGGATCGAACCCAGAATCTCTGGTTCAGGGTTCAAGAATTCGAGCTTATTTAACTGTTATATTTTGGCTTTCATTATCTTATTTTACGTGTTAAAACCTAATGTGTTAATTGACGCATTTACCGCTTTGGTATTATCTTAACTGCGTATAAAACTGTGTCGAACCCCTTCTTCTCTCTGACTCTTCTAAATCATCTGGGAAATGTGCACTTCGTGTGACTTCTTTTTTGTTAGAGTCATCCAAATTTGAGAACGAGGTACGGACAAGTTGCAAAGCTGGTGAAGCTTCTGTATTCCCGGTACGCTGCCCCGACCTCGGCTTGAGCTGTCCGCTCGGGTAAGCCTTGTCTAGAACAAAACCTCAGGGTATAAACCTAGTATGACATAGCCTCACGCCGGATCCCTAGTAGGTACGTTTATTTGCATCATGTGCATTTGACTTAGGAGACTCAACACAGGGGTTGGGTCCATCTAGGACAGGTGAACCCAAAATGAAAGACTATCCTGATGCATCCTACTTGCTATATGTACAACATTTTGTTATAGATCGTTTGTTGATCGGCTATATAAAAAGTGAAATAAACAACAAAAAGGGACGAAAAGAAAAATAGATAACAGAAAAACCAAGAGAGGAATAGAATAGGAGATTTAGCCGATTTTTGAAAAAACCGATATTCGAGATCATCCCGAAACTCTGCCAAAATTTCTGAAAATAGTATTTCGAAATAAAGTAAGTCGGCGCATATTTTTTTTCAAAATTGTGTCGAGATTTCCCGAACTATGCATTGTTTGATTCTCACCGGATGTGGGATACGTAGGCAACCCTCATCGGGTCCAACCTTATTTTCAAAACCAAGATAGAAAACACGGTCGCAAAATTATGTGATGATGTTCTTGCCTAAAATAGCCAATTGTCCCAACGGGACGCCGGAAGGCTGTTTTTGCAAAAAATAGTCACTTATAGTATTTTCGAAAAAAAAATTCTGCCCAATTAGCGAGCACATCCCTAAAAGCTTCCTACCCGAAGTATTGAGGGGCCGTATTCGCAAAGACAGCCCATTTCTTTTTTTAATTACAAAACTTTTGCAAAAGATGACACCTTTTCCTTAGTCAAAACCTTGTTTGAGTTTGTTTTCTTAATCAAAAAACAAATGTGCAGGATGAATACAGTTGTAAACACTCCTTTTAGGGCTGTCGAAGAAATTCCCGTGGGACTCCATATGTGGTAGAGCGACCTGGGGGAAGTTAGTAGAAAATCTGCCGTAAAAGCTTTGGGCGGACTCACTGGCCTTCTAAAAATCAAGCCGAGGTTGGATATCGTCGAAGATTTAGTGTCATTTTGGGACCCTGCCCATAATGTCTTCCACTTTTCAGACTTTGAGTTGACGCCCACGCTAGAGGAAATAGCGGGGTATGCTGGTCTCAGTGACAATCTTAGAAGTCGATATCCGGTGGCACCCAGGGCGGTGACTCCACACAAATTCTTGGATCTTTTGAACCTCAGTCGTGACACCCAAGACTCACACCTGGCTGAAGGGTTCTGCACTTTCTATTTTCTGTACAAACAGTATGGAGACCCTCAAGGATATGAAGCTGAAAATACCGGTCTGACTCACCACAAGAACCAGGCTAAATGGGAAGCTCGCAGAGGGTTGGCTTTTGTGGTAGATCCTGGGCACTTTAATCTGCCCCCGAGCTGACGGACTGATAGACATCGGACTGGTAGGGATGGCAGATTTCATGACAAAAAAGAACAATGGCACTCTTATACCAAAGATCTTAGCCGAAATTTACCGGGCCCTCACAATTTTCCAGTCAGGGGGAAAGTTCTTTGAAGGGTGCAACCTGCTCCTACAGATTTGGATGATCGAGCACCTCTGTCACCACCCAGGATACATGAACTATGGTTTAACCGGTATGAATTGTATTAAAGAACACAGTACTCGGGTAGAAGGCTGCAAATTTCCTGAGGGCACAGAAGCTTGGCACTCACATCTGAGTTCATTGACTGCCGACCAAATTGAGTGGACTTTTCGGATGGCTATCTGTCGGCGAGGTTATCAATATGTCCGCTGAAGTGTGCTATCTTTTGTTAATGGGTTTGCGGAGTATCCAGCCATACGCCCCACATCGGGTCCTGCGGCAATTGGGTAGACAACAAGGCATTCCACATGATGAGGACTTAAGCCAACAAGCCATTGAGTTGTGTCCGAGAGCTGTATTTCCGGAAAGCAGGGTCCATCAGATTTGGAACCAGTGCAGATTCTTAGAACCTCGACCTGCGAAAAGACCTCACGTATAACATTTTGCAGAGCAAACACAAGAACATTGGTGTTGGCTAGAAAAGGAAATCAACTACCGTGCCACAATAAGTAAACTGGAGGCCCAAATCCGTGAACTCAATTTTGAAAACACTTTACAAACTGCCACGGCCGAAGGGGAAAGAAACAGGTTGAACAAAGAAAATGAAGCCCTTAGAGCTCAAATTCAGAAAATGAGGATAGCCATTGAAAACCCCGAAAGAAGTAGAGCCAGCGAAATACTTGTCACAAGTCTCAGGCAAAAGTTGCGTAGCTATGGCAACGATTTGGATAAAGTCGAGGAAGATTTGACCCGAGCTCGAGCGAAGTTGGCAAAGAATGCCGAAGAAAGGGCAGAATTCGTGCAAAAATTGAAGAGAAAGCACGACCAAGAAGTGATGGGTTTGAAAGAAAGAATGGCCACCTTTGAAAACGAGATGGCCGAACAAGCACAAGGGTTTAAGGCAGAAAGAGAACAGTGTTATGACATGATAGCCCAGTTGGAAGATGAATTGCGACAGTGGAAAAAGCAGACTCACAAAGACGACCAGGCCTTAGAGGCAAGATCCCATCAGATCGGGCGTCTACTTCAGGAGAAAGGTATTATCAGGCAAAGGGTCCGGGAGATAGCCGATTACATTGTCACCAAATGTCAAGAATGCGAAGACATGACTCAGACCACCTTATTCTCGGCGGTTATGATCTTCGTCCACAAGATAATGGATGACCTCTACCGCCTCCAACAATATATAGCACGCAGGCTCGTGGCAAGGCCGAACGATGCCCCGCGGGTTCCTGAAGCAATGGAAGCGTTGATGTACTTTTGATATTTCTCGAGTCTTTATTTTATTTTCCTGCTATAGTCCTGTCCAAGTCCATTGTAGTTTTTACATTTCCAAGAAAGTGTGTCTTAAGTCTTTTATAGTTTTTAAAAGTTTCAAAATGTACTGAAGTTTCCCCTGAAATTGAAAGTATTTTATCCAATGAATGAAAAGTTTTGGAAAATGTTTATTTCTTTCCTTCAGTTTAGTCCTTTGAACTACGTGATGATTTGATTCACGCGGCGTCGTGGTACGTAGGCAATCCATATAGGATTTGATCATAATCTTAAGAAACGAAAGTGAGAGAGAAATAAAAGAGCAAGAAAATAATATATCATAATACAATGAATGAAAAAAAGGGTGATAGAGAAAGGCAAAAGGATGAAAATAGGACAAAAAATGAGGGAGAGTTCAAATCCGAGAAAATAAAGCCGGGATGAGACACCCAACCATTGAAAAACATATAGAAAGGTTCAATTTCCCAGGTGCATTTCATACCCCAAACATGCGATTTCCCTATGTGATAAAATGCTTCGACCTAACGTTTCGTTGGTTCACTCTTAAAAGTGTTGTTTAGGGTGGTTGGTTTTGCGGTAACCTGGCTCCCCATCCTTACTTCACTAGATCAAAGGGAAGCGTATAAATGACATCCGAAAGCCACTTATCAATCGTCAACTCTTCGGTAAAGGACCCAAATCCAGTCATCCCAACGTCTGAGTCAGCTATAGCTGAAGAGAATAGGATCCTGCGTTGCCGCATGCTAGAAATGTGGGATGCATGGTCAAATGGTAGGGAACCACCCAGTTCCATCCCGGGTTTCCCTGAGATAATCCCCAGGACGGCCGGAACTTCTAACATCCCTATAAGTTACCCGGCTACCGCTCGGATACACAACTATGTCGGCTCACTTTGCCGGAAGACCTTCAAAGGTTCGCTCCCAGTTCTTGTTCTCCGGTGCATCATCAAACATCTTCACTGCACCACCGAGCTCTGCCACGGCTCCACCAACTATCACCGGGCCCAGCTTTGAGCCGCCGACATTTACATCCAAACGCCATCATTTCTGGGCGCCACTCATGTCACTCTTGATTCATACCCCCCAACAACCTCAGTATGAAGTTACTTTGGGACGAGATAAGAAAAGCCCCGAGCACGAAGAAATTGTTACGAAAATGAAGAGTCTCGAGCAAAGCTCAAGAACATACAGGGGCTGAGCGGGCAGAAAAGTGTTTCCTACGCCGATTCGTGCATGTTCCCACACGTCCACTTGCCTCTCGGGTTCAAAACCCCCAAGTTCGAAAAATATGATGGACATGGGGACCCCATCGCTCATCTGAAAAGGTATTGCAACCACTTCCGAGGAGCAGGTGGGAAAGAGGAACTTCTCATGGCATATTTTGGAGAGATTAACAGGGATTGCATCAGAATGGTACATGGACCAGGATATATCCCGCTGGCACGTGTGGGATGACCTAGCCCGGGACTTTGTTCGACAAGTGCAATACAACGTGGATATCGCTCCCGATAGAAACTCTCTATCCAACCTCAAAAAGAAGTCCTCACAAAGTTTCAGGGAGTACGCTATTAAGTGGTGCGAGCAGGCGTCTAGGGTCAAACCTCTGATGGATGAGGTCAAAATGGCCAGTGTGTTTCTGCAAGCACAAGAAGCAGATTACTTTCAAAATATGATGTCCGCCATGGGCAAACCCTTTGCAGAAGCAATCAAAATCGAGGAAATGGTTGAGAACGGCTTAAAGACCGGTCGTATCCTAAGCCTATCAGCCATAAGAGCAACTTCCCAAGCCATCCAAAACGGATCCGGGAGTGCAACCAACAGGAAGAAGAAAGAAGAAGGGGCTATGATGGCTTCCGATGTCAGGGGTCCTTGGCAACACTCAGGTCCATTCCCCAAAACCTCCCAACACTATTACCCTAACCAAAATGCAGCTTACAATACATCTCCGTTTCCCTATGAAGTAATGAACGCTCAGCTGCATTTCTTGTCGCAACTACAATACAACCAGAATAGAGCTCCGCCCCCGAGAAATAACCATCCTCCTCCAGCTCCATATAATCCACGCCCTCCTCAAAACAACTACCCATACAATGCTTACCGTGAACCACCAAGGAGAATTAACTTTACTCCTATCGGTGAATCATACTCAAGCCTCTTCCCAAAGTTGGTTCAGATGGGGCTTTTGCAGCCCGTACCTCCGAACAGGCAAAATCCACAATCGCCATCATACAAGCGGGGCACCAACTGTGCCTATCATTCCGGAGTAGAAGGGCATGACATGAGGGGTGTTGGACCCTTAAACGAGCCATGGAAAACCTTATAAAACAAAAGAAAGTGGTGTTAAGGGACGAAGAAGCTCCCAATGTGACGAACAATCCATTGCCCACCCACAATAATGGGCCCATTATCGGCATGATTTGCGAGGACCAAGATTTTGATCCATCTTTAAAACCTATCATTGTCATCGCAGATGCAGAGAAAAAGCCTAAGGCGGCACCCAAGCCAGCTAAGGAAATAAAGAAGAGTAATCTCGTCCCTCAAGACACGGGTAAAGATGAAGCCAAGACAAAGATAGGATCTTCTAAAGACGTCGTTCTTTACGTCCCCAGGACACCCAATGAGGAACAAGGTATGTTGAGCCCGCCCAGAAGGCTACAATTCAACAGAGCCATGACAAACGGCCCGACAATGTATGTACCAAACGGGACGCACGTGGCGCGGGGGCAAATAATTTCACCAAGGCTGAATGAGCCCGTGGTTATTAGCCGCGCGCCGCAAGCTCCCGTAAAAAATACTACTGCCGTCCCTTGGAACTACAACAAGGCGTTAGTAACATACAAAGGGAAAGAGATCATAGGGGAAGCAATTGAAGCAAACTCCTCTGAAAAATACGTCAATCTAAAAGAGCTGGCCAAAAATAAGCATAAACGTTTCCCTCTTAAAAAACCTATCACCGCCGAAGAGGCTGAAGAGTTCTTTAAGAAGATGAACATGACTGAATACGCCACAATTGAGGAGCTCAGGAAAACTCTTGATCAAGTATCACTCTTATCTTTGTTGATGGGCTCAAGCGAGCATCAGAAAATACTTTTGAAAACACTGAACGAAGCGTATGTACCGGCAGAGACCTCATTTGAACAATTGGAAAGAATGGCCGAGCGTTTCTTTGTAGTAAACAAAATTTCTTTTAGCCGGGATGATCTACCTCCCGAGGGAGCCACTCACAACAAAGCCTTACACTTAACGGTTAAAAGTGAAGGATATTATGTGAAGAGAGTTATGCTTGATGGAGGTTCCGGGGTAGATATTTGCCCTTTATCCACACTACAAGGAATGGGAATCAGCACTGAGAGAATCAGGCCGAATAATGTCTGTGTTCGTGCCTTCGATGGAATCAAAAGGGACACCATCGTCGAAATAGACATAGTTATGACGATCAGCCCTATGGACTTCACTCTAACCTTCCAAATTCTAGATAAGGATACCTCATATAATTTCTTGCTAGGAAGACCGTGGATTCATGCCGCTGGAGCAGTGCCCTCTACTCTCCATCAAATGGTCAAATTCGAATATGAAAACCAGAAGATAGTGGTTCACGGGGAGGACGAGTAATCAATCTACAGAGACCCCTCGCTCCCCTGTCTTGAAGCCAGAGAGGGGAGTGAGCACGTTGTCTATCAAGCGTTTGAAATTGTGCTTGCCGACCAGCATGAAGAAGGTGCTCCATGCCCACAACCCTGCCTATCAAATGCGTCAATCATGGTCGCTACCGACATGATTAGACATGGCTACAGACCCGGAAAGGGGCTCGGGGTGTCCTTGCAAGGTATCACTGAACCAATCTCTCTACCTGTCGCTGAAAAATTCTTCGGCATAGGTGTTTCCAAGCCTCAGAAGCCGATGTGGAATGGGCCAACTCTCGAAAGAAAGATGGTTGGGACTTGCCTCAGCCAGTTCCCCACATTAATGAAACTTTCATCGAACCACAATATGTCGAAGAAGAAGAAGAGGCCTTTACGGCCGAAGAAATCGAGGGAATCTGCGAGGCCATGAAACAGATGTTGTATGAAACTAACATGGTCCGGTTGGGAGAAGGCTCAAGCACCGCTGAGTTTTAATACATGGGCCCAAACGCCAAGTTGCAGAATTGGAAGGCTACTCCATTCCCCGTCAGGCGGGAGACTCGGTAGTTCAGTTTTGCCATCTTTCCTGCACTATGAGTTATTTCAGGGTGTAACTCAAGTGTTTTTAATTTACTGCCTTTTTGAATTCCAATGTAAATCCTCCTATGTTCAAATTCAATGAAATGAAATCAAAATTTCATAGTCTATTTGTCCCTTCTGATTTTTTGCTTATTTTTCTTATTTTTCAGTCCTAATAATGCGGCTTTAAATAACATGACATGCTTGCGGACTTCATGCTATGATCTTAATACGCTGTCTAACCTCGAAATAATGAGTCAAGAACCGGAATATGACGAAGAAGAGGCTTTTAGGGAAATAAATAGAGAATTAGAACAATTCGAGAATAAGCCTAAGTTGAACTTAAACGAAATAGAACCCGTCAACTTGGGTAGCGCAGAAGAGGTTCGAGAAACCATGATAAGCGTCCACACTGATGAAAGAACTAAAGACGCTTTGATTCAAATCCTACTTGAGTTCAAAGATGTGTTTGCTTGGTCCTACGACGACATGCCCGGACTAAGTGTAGACTTAGTGGTACACAAATTGCCGACCTACCCTGGTCATCCACCCGTCAAACAAAAGCAGAGGAAATTTAAAACAGACATGAGTGACAAAATCAAAGAAGAGGTCCCTAAACAATTAAAAGCGGGAGTGACCGGGTGGTCCAATACACTACCTAGCTGGCCAATGTGGTTCCACTACCTAAAAAGGACGAAAAAGTCAGAGTATGTGTCGATTACCGAGATTTGAATAAAGCAATCCCTAAAGATAACTTTCCACTACCAAACATACATATCTTGGTTAACAATTGTGCCAAGCATGAGGTATAGTCTTTCGTGGATTGTTATGCTGGATACCACCAGGTACTGATGGATGAAGAAGATGCAGAAAAAATGGCTTTTACTACACCCTGGGTCACCTATTGCAACCGAGTCATGCCGTTCGGCCTAAAGAATGTCGGGGAGACATACATGTGGGCTATGACTGCCATTTTCCATGACATGATGCATCAAGATATTGAGGTATACGTGGATGATATGATTATTAAATGTAGGACGCAAGATGACCATGTCCACCATTTGAGGAAATTCTTCGAACACCTGCGTAAGTATGATCTGAATCTGAACCCGGCCAAGTGTGCCTTCGAAGTTCCGTCTGGGAAATTATTGGGGTTTATAGTAAGCCGACGGGGCATCGAGCTTGACCCGACAAAGATAAAATCTATTCGGGATCTCCCACCACCAAGAACCAAGAAGGAGGTCATGAGCCTGTTAGGTAGGCTGAATTACATCAGCAGGTTCATCACTCAGTTAACGTCGACTTGTGAGCCTATATTCAAGCTGTTGAAGAAAGATGCAGCCATCAAATGGACAGACGAATGCAAGAACGCTTTCGACAAAATCAAAGAATATTTGTCGAACCCGCCAGTGCTAGTCCCACCAGAACCAGTAAGGCCTCTGTTCTTATATCTAACGGTGTTGGAAAATTTCTTCGGGTGTGTTCTCGGGCAACATGATGCAACCGGGAAGAAAGAACAGGCCATATATTACTTGAGCAAGAAGTTCACAAGCTACGAAGCCAAGTATACGCTATTGGAAAGAACGTGTTGCGCTCTAACTTGGGTCGCTCAGAAACTCCGGCATTATTTATTGGCTTATACCACCTACCTCATCACTAGGTTGTACCCTTTAAAGTACATATTCCAAAAGCCAATGCCCACCGGGAGATTAGCTAAGTGGCAGATTCTACTCACCGAATTCGACATAGTCTACGTCACTCGTACGGCTATGAAGGCCCAGGCTTTGGCAGATCTTGGCGGAAAACCCTGTCGAGGACGACTACCAACCCTTAAGTACATACTTCCCAGACGAGGTGGTAAATTCAGTCGAGATAACTTCTGAGGACGCCAACACTTGGAAAATGTTCTTTGATGGAGCTGTAAATGCAAAAGGTGTTGGGATCGGGGCAATCCTGATTTCACCTATGGGACAGCATTATCCTGCCACGGCCCGCCTTCGATTATTTTGTACAAACAATACTGTCGAATATGAAGCTTGTTTAATGGGTATGAACATGGCCATCGACATGGATGTAGAAGAGTTATTGATCATGGGAGACTCGGATTTGATCATCAAGCAGGTTCAAGGAGAGTGGGAAACCCGGGATGTTAAGCTCCTTCCATACAGACAACATGTGGAAGATCTTAGCAAACGATTCAAAGCTGTCGAGTTCAGATATATTCCTCGATGCCACAACGAGTTAGCCGATGCACTGGCTACTCTAGCGGCAATGCTGCCATATCCGGGTAATGTTCACATCGACCCGTTGGAAATTCAAATCAAGGAAATACATGGTTATTGCAACACGGTCGAAGTAGAGCCCGATATCCAACCACGGTATCACGATATCAAAAGATTCTTGAAAACAAGAGAATATCCAGAGCAGGTCAATGGGGACCAAAAGAGAACCATCCGGAGACTCGCCAGTAGTTTCTTCCTAAGTGGGGAAGTACTGTATAAGAGGACTCCCGATCTGAATCTATTAAGATGCATAGACGCCAAAGAAGCCGAAAAGATTATGAACGAGGTGTACTCAGGAGTATGCGGTCCCTACATGAACGGATACGTCCTCGCAAAGAAAATCTTGCGGGATGGGTATTATTGGATGACCATGGAGAAAGATTGTTTTAGCTTTGTCCGGAAATGCCACAAGTGTCAAATACACGGCGATTTCATTGACGCACCACCATCACAATTGCATCCTATGTCAGCACCTTGGTCGTTTGTCGCCAGGGGAATGGATGTCATCGGGCGGATCGAGTCGAGGGCCTCAAACGGGCACCAATTTTTTTTGGTCGCTATTGACTATTTCACGAAATGGGTCGAGGCAGTCACATTCAAAGCTGTCACCAAAAAGGCAGTGGTGGATTTCGTACACTCTAATATCATCTATCGTTTTGGTATCCCAAAGACTATCATTACCGACAATGCTGCGAATCTAAACAGTAACTTGATGAGGGAGGTATGCGAACAGTTCCAAATCACACACCGCAATTCCACCCCTTACCGGCCAAAAGCTAATGGCGCCGTTGAAGCGGCTAACAAAACTATTAAGAAAATCCTTAGGAAAATGATTCAAACTTCCGAGCAATGGCACGAGAAATTGCCCTTCACATTACTGGGATATCGCACGACAGTGCGCACGTCGATTGGAGCTACTCCTTATCTATTGGTCTATGGCACGGAAGCCGTAATACCCGCAGAAGTGGAAATTCCCTCCCTTCGGATTATTGTCGAAGCAGAAATCAAGGATGACGAATGGGTCAAGACCCGATTGGAGCAATTAACACTGATCGATGAGAAAAGGATGGCCGCAGTTTTCCACGGGCAGTTGTTCAAATGAAGAATGGCCTGCGCCTAATATAAGAAAGTGCGGCCTAGGAACTTTGAAGTAGGGCAACTTGTGTTAAGACGTATCCTCCCACACCACGAAGAGGCGATAGGAAAATTCGCCCCGAATTGGAGAGATCTGTACATCATAAGGAAATTGCTTCCTAAAGGAGCATTGTATTTGGGAGACATCGAAGGAAATGACCCCGAAACGGCTGTCAATGCAGATGCAGTCAAAAGGGATTATGTTTGACCTCGTCCTGATGACAACACGGTTGATCGAAATGATGAAGGCTTCTCATTCATGCTACCCCAAACACTACCATTTTGTAAACCCTTTGAGCCGGTTACTCTTCTTTGACTAACCTCCTTGGAACATAAAAAAAATAATAATAAAAAACAAGATAAAGAAATCAAAAGCAAAACAAAAACAAAAATCGAAACAAAAACAAAATGTTTTACCTGGACTACGTCTGACTTGATTCCAAAAGGATACGTAGGCAGCCTCTCCCTGGAGTTCAATCACACCAAAACAAAAATCCACATTTCCCCCAAGAGTTTAAGTTGGGGCAAGTGTTGAGATTCGGCAATGATTCGTCTGAAAGTTCCAAGGTTGTAATTCAGTACAAATTCTTTTACCCCAAATCCTATTCAAGTCCTTCCGATCGATCGACAAAGAAAATCCAGAATGGGAAGATACATCTATCTGGACCTCATACAAGCAATAAGAGAAATTAAAATGAGAGAGTCTTATCGGTGAAAACCCATGCGGGCACCATAAGGCGACGGTGAGTAGAGAAATTAAAGATGAGAGAGTCTTGTTAGTGAAAACTCGCAAAGAGCACTACAGGGCGATGGCGAGAAGAGAAATAAGAGAGGTTAGCTGGTGAAAACCCGAAAAGGGCACTACTAATCGAAAAGAAGAGGTTTGGTCACTAATATCGACATAGTCTGGGGCAAGGTTTCTCAACCTCGAGTTAAAAGTCGTGACGAATTTCTGAGAGTCAGATGGTTTATATAGATCAGGCATCCAGTCCAAGATGCATGTCATGTTCATTGAAAGTCGCGTACATTCCAGATAAGTCCTTATTCTCTTCCCCGAAAAGGATATTTCTTGTCAAAATTCCTTGTCTCAGTTTCTTTGTTATTCTTTTTCAATCCCTTTCAGTCAAACTCTGTTTCTAAGGTAAAATAAGGAAAGGATGGCAAAAGTGATTTACAAGTTTCTCATTTGACGCGAACACACATGCCCGAAGGCACCAAGCCTCATCAGGGGCATCGAGTCGATCGCCATGGTCGCAGCGGCCGATGCTTTAAACACAAAACTCTCGAAAGGAGAAAATCAAATTGGAATGCCTATAAAGGCAATTGAAATGAAGGGTTAAGTCCCACATGGCTAACCACCTCAGACAAGATTGAAAAGCCGAAGTTCTCCAAATGCTTTAAAAGTCAAATGGAAGAGAAAAGTCGGAAATGAAAGGCCAATGAAGGAAAAAATAAAGTTGGAAAAGGCTTAAGTCCCACGCGACTAACCATCGCAGCAGAATTTGAGGGGCCAAAAATTCCCCCCGACGCTCCAGAAATCCAAAAGGAAAACAAGTGAAAGACCTACAAAGGCGAAACAAAATATTGGGTCCCACGTGATCAATCGCCATGGTAAAATCTGGAAAGCCAAGGTCCCGGGGATTAGAGATAAAACCCAATCCCCAGCAAACAATCAAGTGAGTGGTTGAGATATTCGTCACAAGAACTGAGGTCAAACTGTCGAAAATCAAGGCCGCAAATCCAACAACCGTTTCAAACTAACGAATTGTTCTTTGTTTGAAGGAAATCGGTGCCACCCAAAACGACCTTGCGAAATGCAAGTGTAGCCAAAAGAATTGCGCAAGAGCTAGAAGGAGCTCCGCAACAACAACTCCAAAAAGGGAAGTTTTCTCCAAAATTATTTCCCGCATTCACTCAAAATAAAATGAAAAGAAAAGAAACGAAGAAAAACAATGTTGAAAACAATTCAAACCTAAAGTAGCGTAGGGCCTCCAATCCCTAGCTACACCTTTTCCGACATAGGATATTTCATTCCTTAGTTGATGCCAACATAGGGCCTCCAATCTCTAATTGATGTCAACATAACCTGATGCCGGCATAACTCGATGCCAACATAGGATATTACATTCCTTAGTTGATGCTAACATAGGGTCTCCACTCCTTAATTGATGTCGGCATAACCCGATGGTTCTTCCAACATAGGGTCCCACTCCCTAGCAGACACCGGCATAACCTGGTGATCTTTCTGACGACTACATAACCTGTTGATCATCCCCTTATACTGGCATAACCCAGTAATCTCTTTTCCCCCAGGCAACATCATAACCTGTTGACCTTTCCAGACACCGGCATAACCTGGTGATCTTTCTGACAACAACATAACTTGATGATCATCTCCTGATACTGGCATAACCCAGTAATCTCTTTGCCCCCGGGCAACAACATAACCTGTTGACCTTTCCAGACACCGGCATAACCTGGTGATCATTCTGACAACAGCATAACTTGTTGATCATCTCCTGATACTGGCATAACCCAGTAATCTCTTTGCCCCCAGGCAACAGCATAACCTGTTGACCTTTCCAGACACCGGCATAACCTGCTGATCTTTCTGACAACAGCATAACTTGTTGATCATCTCCTGATACTAGCATAACCCAATAATATCTTTGCCCCCAGGCAACAGCATAACCTGTTGACCTTTCCAGACACCGGCATAACCCGGTTATCTTACTGACAACACCATAACCTATTAATCATCTCCTGATACTAGTATAACCGAGTAATCTCTTTTCCCCCAGGCGACAACATAACCTGTTGACCTTTCCAGACACCGGCATAACTTGGTGATCTTTCTGACAACAGCATAACATGTTGATCATCTCCTGATACTGGCATGACCCAGTAATCTCTTTGCCCCCAGGCGACAGCATAACCTGTTGACCTTTCCAGACACCGGCATAACTTGGTGATCTTTCTGACAACAGCATAACATGTTGATCATCTCCTGATACTGGCATGACCCAGTAATCTCTTTGCCCCCAGGCGACAGCATAACCTGTTGACCTTTCCAGACACCGGCATAACCTAGTGATCTTTCTGACGACAACATAACCTATTGATCATCTCCTAACACTGGCATAACCCAGTGATCTCTTTCCCCAGGAAACAACATAACCTGTTGACCTTCTAAACACGGCATAACCTGGTGACCTTTTCCTGACAACAACATAACTTGTTGATCATTTTCTGACATGTGTATAACCCAGTGATCTCTTTTCCAGCAACAACATAACCTGTTGACCTTTCCAGACACCAGCATAACCTCGTGATCCCTTTCTTGACAGCGGAATAACCCGTTGATCAGCTCCCCAGACACCGGCATAACCCGATGATCTTTTCTTGACGATAGCATAACCTGTCAATCTTTTCCAACATAGGGTCTCCAATCCGTAGTTGATTTTACTTTTAAAGGCATAGGGTATCCACTCCCTAGTCTACAATAACTCCGGGTGCACTATTCTCGGCTTTTCACCGCTTTCAATAATAAAGTAGTGTAGATTTCATTACAATAACTCACAAAATTTTCCTAGTGAAAACTGGGGCAGAAAATTTTGTTCGTTTGTTTTGATTTTGTGCAGATTGCAATTTAGGACAATAGATTCGAGATGACCAAAAGAAAACGTCTCAATAAAAGAAAAATAAGAAAAAGAGAAGACCAAACTCAAGGTACAGAAGCGGAAGTGATGTAGACTGCTCAAGATAGATTGAAGTCACAAGCCATGCATGCCCCTTCTTGACCCGAAATGCTGAAGAAGTTTGAACCAGCGCCTACAACTAACAAGCATCAAGGTCCAGATCAAGTTTGTATGCATCCAAGATTCAAGATCAGGCTTCAGCAAACCAATAGATAGGACTCTTGTAACTCATGGTTGATAGGTTTAGTTTAGTCTTCTCCATATTTTGCTACTTTGGTGTAATAAGGGGATCAGCAGCAGTAACAGCAGCAACCGCAGGTGAAACCACAGTTACTCGATAGTACCAGCTACCAAAACTTCCAGAACTACACTGACCTGATTCCTTTATAGCCAAGGATATGTAGGCAACCTCTGAAGCATGGGTTCGGTCAAACTTTTCAAAAACGCTTCACAATGGAACATATGAATGGGTAAAATTCATTTATTGCTGCTCACTTTGTCTTTGTCCGAAAACTCTTCGTGTTTTCGAACAAAGATGGGCAGCTGTGAGCACGTGATTTTTACCTATTGTTTAACCCTGCAAAAATTTCGATAAATTAATTGGTTTTATGGATTTTTGTTGAATTTAATGATATTTGTGAGTTTATTTTACATTAGGAAGCCATACATCGGCCTTCAAATCCATAAATAAGTTAAAATGGCACGAGTAAGTACATAACCTTAATTAGTATTCAAATAAGTTTAGTAAGTTAATGATAACTTCTTGATTTAATTATTTCTTAAACAAAAATGGTGGAATTTGTCTTTGAATGACTAGGAGTAATTAAATATTAAGACTCTTAATTAATTAATTAATTGAAACAAAGACTAGGATTAGCCAATTATTATCTTTAGTTTAAATTTTAATTTAGTAGGGTGGATTTTGATAGTAAAAGATTAAAAATTGGACCTGGGTTGATTTACCCAAACCCAAGCTGCCCAAAAACCCGTTAAGACCCAGCCCAATTACCCCCTCACCCGGCCTGGCCTGCCCCATTATCCAAACGACCCCGTTTTGCCCAGGAGCCCTCCCAGTCGTTGATCAATATCAATCGAACGACTAGGAACTCCCCAGCCTCTAACTATATAACGTTTTCACAAGCCCCCCTACCCCCCTAACTGAAGTCTAATTCCCCCTCCTCCCAACTTGTCTCTCACCCTCTCTAGAGACTGACCACCGCAACCCCGCCGTCCCCCGCCCTAACTCCGTCGGCCGAAAATCGCCTCCGGTGGCGGAGCTCCTCCAATCGACCCCATTTTTTAACCAAATGATCCCCATGTCCCCCTTAATCATGTCCCACCAATGGTTTCTTTAAATCACCGGTCGTTTGCAAGATTTTCCAAATATGAGGATCTGTAGGGACCTTAATCGTTGCTAATGATGAGTCGAAGCGGCTCTGTGACTCAAACTCACATGAGTCGATGGCTCATGACAAGAGCCGTCGATTTATGTGAGTAAGGGTCACGTTTTGAGGTCGCCGGAGTCCGGCCAAACTCCGGCAAGTCGCCGGACTTCGTCCAAACCCCCTCAAACGGGTATTTCCTCTCTCCCTTTCTATTATTCCTTGTGCTTTCTGATTGATAACACAAAATAGATCGTTCGATTTAATTGCTGCTTTTCTCTTTTTATTTTATCACTGTGTTACTTGTTCATGCTTGATTAATTTGAAATCTTCAGAATATATTTTGATAAAACATTCTTCCTAGTTTAGACTGTTTCATGTGTATATGTTATTCCTTGATCCGTTTTAATTAATCATGTTCTATCGCATGGTCTGCAATTAGCTAAACCATTTTTTTTAGGTTTTCTAGTTTATGATTCTCGGTGTATAAGTTGATAGGCTCCTTGCTTTAGATGAATGACTGCGATTTTGAAGTTTACATGATATTGCTGCATGTTTTGTTTATTTCCTCTTTCAGCTTGTTTCTTTTCAAAAACCCCATACACTGATTTTAGAAAATATTTCTAAATACTAAAATTAGCTCTAGCCTCCTAATCTGCTGTGAGTTGTTAATCATGTAAAGTCTCATAGAGATTCTTGATAGTCTACTGATTTCACACCATTCAATCGACTCTAGCTTATTTGCTTAAATTCTGGATTGGCTCTATTCCATTCTCTTTTGCCAAAGATATATGTTCACTCAATTTCCACCTTAGTCTAATTGTATAGGTTCTAGGTTTACCTAAAATAAGGACTACCTAAATTAACATGCTTAAGGTTCACATACAAATGATTCCAATTAACTACTGACCTTGGTTATGTCATTCACCTAAAGTTTTGATTAATCAAGTAGTTAGAGATTGATTAGGAGTTGATTATACCTAATACTTAAAACGAGTTAGTTGATTTGCGACTTCAATGAAAATCAAAGTTGATCACTCAGTTTAAGCTAGTTAACTATAATTGCTAGATAATCACTATTTGAAATTGTTTAAACCCATTAACTTAATTAACTATTGTTTTTTTAATGATTAGTCAATTCGAGTAAGCTAATTAGGCAATAAGGGATTAATCACACTTAATTTGTAGACCTAGTCAAAAGTTAAAATAATTAAGCTAACAACTTAGTTGACCTAAGTCTTAGATAACTAGCTAAGACCAATTAACTAAGTTTAAGAACAAATGGTTCACTTAGTCTCACATTTAAATGATTTCAACTCTTCCAACATAGAAACTAATTTGGGTAGCCTTTTAAGTAATTAACCAAAGGAAAAATATGTTTAGGATAATTAATTTAGGTTTCATTAACTAAAAAAATTCTTTTAACCTAAGTTAAGAAAAATGGGTTGACTAACCTTAACTAAGCCTAATTAAAACTGATTATTAAATAATCTAAACCTAGGCATAATAATTGGTTAAATCCTTGATTTTAGGTAGGCAAATTGAATTAACTTAACCAAATCATTGGGTTTAAGTTAAAGGATTAAATTGATCGACTTACTTTAGTTAATTAACTTAAACGTAGGTAATTAGTATGAAACTAACTCTAAACTCCTAATCTAATTAGTTGACCTAACCTTAGTTAAGAACAACTAGTAGTCACCTAAAGGACATAACTAGTGTTAGTTATCTAAAGTTAAGTAATAGCCCAAGTGAGTAACCTTGATTACCCAATGGTAAATTTAGGGGCTCCAAAGAGTACAATAGGTAATATAGACTTAGTAAATCAGATGTTTTAAGGGTAGAAAGGTATTTAATAGGTAAGAATATTCTAGAATAGGGGCAGCTGTAAAAAAAGATAAGGTTGACAGCTGCCCTATGTACTATTTACAGCTTTTTGAATTAGGAATATTCTAAAAAGGTACCCATTCCCAAATACCTATAAAGGGACTCTCTCTTCACATTCACCAGGACCTTTTTTTTTACTGCAAAAAACCTGGGGACTTTTTTTTTACTGCTAAAAATCTGGGGACACACAAAAAGAAAAAATAGCAACTGCTTGCTAAAAACAAATTTCAAATATCCATAGGAAAACAAAAAGAAAAAATATGGCTACTAATTTTGAACAAAAATTCATTAGTGCATCATTTGGATTCTCAGTTTCCATTTCTCCTTTGATATCCTGATTCTGAGAGCCTTAAGGACCTATACTCGATGTTCTTGGTTTGAATTCTTGCTGGGGCTGTTCAGTTTTGCTTTTGGTTGCTGATCTGTTTTGGTTGCTGCTGAATCTTTCTCCTCTTAGTTGTTCTCTTTACTGCCTACCTGACCTTTATTTGGTCAGGATCCTTGTTATTTTCTCTTCAAAAGAGGTATGTAACCAAGAACTTTAAATGAAATTATTAGATCCGGAACTTGTGTTAACTTGATATTTAATATTTCATGCTTGCTATGTTTTTGAGATCATGCTAAGCTGAATCTTCTTCACTGTTCTTGACCCATAAGTTTGAAGTAGCATTAGTCAAGGAATCTGGACATATACTTTATGTGTGTGATATCTAAAAACCTTGGAGTTATTTTGTTTTTTCTCTCAAATTGTTTAAGATGCATTGGGGGTATTGCTAGATACTAATTTGAGGTAATCCATTTAGTATAAAATCTGCACTAGGATATTGAGTCTGACCTTCTCTATGGTCAGATTTGTTCCATAAAAGTATAGAAATATGCTTTTCAATTGAGTCTCCTTGGTCAATAAAGAGATGCAATAAGAAAGTCTCTAGATAGGTCAGAATACTGGCACTAGGGTCGATGAATCTGACTTTTTAATAGTCAAATTCACCCCTTTAATGGTGCATAAACAGTAGCTTAGGGTGCTGGAAATCACCCTTCAAGAGGTATAAAGTATGTATTAAAGAAGGCTACAGAGTAAAGAATCAGAACCTTTGAATGGCCTGATTCATTCTCTAAAAAAAAGCCAAGAGTAGTCAAAGTATTCAAGAGAATACTGGCTGAAGTATGGGTGTGATTACAAAAATGTCACACAAGTTTGCATCTCTAGGTCTAAATCAGACCCCCCCCCCTATGGTCAAATTCAATCTAAGATAAAATGCATAAAACATGTTTGTCTCTCTTTCTTATGAATCCAGGATTACTCCTTGAAATCTGGTTGTTCATCTATGTGTGATCATAACAGTAAAATGACCTCTTAAATGCTTCTGTGATTTAATCTTATATCCATGAAGTCATAATAGAGTCATTAGATGGCACCAAAGGGTAGTGAATCTGACCCCTTCATGGTCAAGTTCACACCTTAAGATGCTTAAGTGTTGGTATGGACAACTCAGACCTTATGTAATCGGATGTCACTGTGGTGACAGCATTTAAAAGGTTGAATCTGATCTCCAAAAATGATCAGATTGAGTCTTTTGCAGTGCACATAAATCTGTATAGTTTAGTCGAGACAAAGGTTGAAGAATACAGGTCACGAAGGACGAAGGTTGTTGGCTTGCACAGGAGTAGGAACTAATCTCTGTTCCTCTTATTTTTCTTATTATTTAGAAAAACCTGTATTTTAATTTAAGAACAATGTAATAGCGTATTTACAGTCTATTGTATACATTTTTCAGTTGTAATAAGGATCGGACTATATCAAAATTTGTAATTCAGTTACGTTTCTTAGAATGTCTACCATAACAGTTATGGAATCCGCAATCGTAGACTCATTAATTGTGTTAAATCATTATTCTATCAATCAAACTGTTCGAGTGGTATCAATTATGCCCTAAAAGTACCAGATAATTTTTAACTCTAGAAGTTTGCGCAGTCTATTTTTGTTATATGAGCTGTTCTGATAAAGGTTCTCTGTTAGAACTATGAGCAATATACAATTATTCGTGTATGGTATTGTCACGACTCAAAACCGGTTCAGGTCGTGATGGAACCTAACAGCGAGGTTAGGCAAGCCAACGTACAACTTTAACAATAAAAATGCAGAATATAATCAACGGTATGGGGTAAGGCCGTAGAAACAAGCTGAGCCACAACTAGGCCCAATATATACAACCCGAAATTACCAACATAACTACAACAAGTGTGTGCCAGGACTAGTGGCACAGTGTCAACGGGCGGCTACATAGATACAACGACAGAAATACATATGCAAAAATATACAAGCCGCAGTCTGGAACAAAAGACTGAGCAAAATGAAACTAGAAGGCTCCAGAGGTGCTGTCAGGATGACGCCAAGAAGACAGCTCACCGTATGGAGTGACACCGCGATCAGTATCTATCAGCAGGCGGACGACCAGACGGACCAGCCTCAAGACCTGCACAATCAAGTGCAGAAAAAGAAAGAAAGTGCAGCATGAGTACATATAAACAAATATGTACCCAGTGAGTATCCCGTCTAAACTCGTAAAGAGTAGTGACGAGAGGTAGAATACATACTCACTAAGGTCCAGTACATAAATAAATAAATAAGGTACATGCTGAGCAATAAATCATGTGAGAAAAATACATCAAGTAAGGACATGTAATCAACAAACATGTAATTGATCTTAAACATAACCTTTCTTTGTATACTGATCATATGTTTCACTTGTTTTCTTTCATTAACTGAAATGGCTTATCTTTACTCAGAATTGTTCATTTTCCAGTACTCAGTATTGTTTCTCAACTCACCCTCGAACGATCCCAACTCAATGCAAATGCTGATGAATGCAAATGTGTATATATATATATATATATATATATATATCCGACACGGACAAGACTATCGGCCGAAGTCATAATGGTGGGTCATAAGGACTGACTCGGTCATAAAGCTCCACACGCTCGCGAATCATACCTGCGACTCGTGCGCTGACTCGATAAACCTCCACGCTCACGAATCATTCATGTGACTCGTGGGAAAATATCTCTCCCTGCTCGCGAATCATTCATGCGACTCAGGGGCCAATGACATATAAATATAATCTCCCGATCACGAATCATACATGTGACTCGGGGCCAATGATGCAAAGTAAAACTCTCCCCGATCACAAATCATGCATGTGGGCCGAACAAAATAGTAGTATAATTCTCCCTGATCACGAATCAAACATGTGACTCAGGGGAAATGAAAATATAAGTTCTCCCCGATCACCAATCATACATGTGACTTGGGGGCCATGAATGCATGAATTCGTATATATGACTGCATGAATGCATATATATGTGTGTATATTTAGACACCGTGGTACCGACTCGCCCACTCTCAACGGGATCGGATACTCACATCTCACTTGATAGCCAAAGTTAGGATTTTTATCATATTATCCTCTTTGCTCATAATATTACCATGATGGAACAATTCAAGTACAAGAAGGAATTTTAACCACCTTCATTTATCTCAACAGCTCATTATTAAGACTTATCTCATTTACTCCTTGCTCTTTATCAATTATATCAGGANTAGAACATGCTCGTGGGTTCTACGGCTACCCAACATACAGTATAGATGCCACGTACGGACTCTCGTAACGTGGTGTGTACGTAGCCCCCTCAACAAGAACAATTAGCAACAAAGAGCCTAGGGGACATTTCCCCCTTACAATGTTTCGAAAGGAGACTCAACTGGACAAGTGCTCCTCTGGCCAACGAACCAATCAACAAGACGCACGAATCTTCCGAGTTACCCTCGATGGCTTGCAACTAGCCAAAAACACATAATTATATCAATTTAGGAAGAATCGAGGAGGATTTATTAAGGATTTCCCTTAAAAACACATTCTTGACGTACTTTGGAAATTCAACTCCGAGCCTCGGCGTCCGGAAAATTATGATCCTTGAAGAAATGCGCTATACGTCGCCTAAGGATCAAGAATAACTCAATTAATCATCCTACAATGGCCCTAAAATAAGAATTCCCATTTTCCTCAAAACCCTCTATTCTCCCCAACAATTTCTTATGAATGTCTATGAATTTGGTAGAGGAAAGTCCCAAAGAATTGAAGGATTTAACATGCGGAGGCCAAAGAATTACTTACCTGAGGTAATTGGACTGAAAACACGTTTTGGAGCTCTTAGGGTGTGCAACAATGGAGGAAAAATTGTGTTTTGGGAAGAAATTCACGAAATGGGTTTTTTATAGGACTGGCCAGCAGTTTCTGCACCTGTGACCTTTGGATCGCAAGTGAGGACTCGCACCTGCGGAAAAAGGGTCGCTCCTGCGGAAAAGGCCTTGGCACTGGAGGGGGGGGTTCTCGCTCTTGCGGACTTTGGATCGCAGGTGCAGACTCGCACCTGCGTGAAATTTGCCGCGCCTGCGATGGCCTGGGCCCTGAGGAATGTCGCGCCTGCGGAAGAAAGGTCGCTCCTGTGGAAGGAGTTGTGCCTGCGATGGGAAGGCCGCTGGTGCAAGCCTCGCGCCTGCGGCTCATGGACCGCAGGTGCGGTCACACCAGATGATTTCCCACCAGCTCTGCAACTGCTGGTTTTTGACCCCGATCAGGGTCTGGGAGACCCTTGGGCCCACCCGAGCCCTTGACAAATTATACCAACAAGTCCCAAATCATAAAACGGACTTGCTCGAGCTCCCAGAACACTAAAAACATCATCCAAACATAAATCACTCTCCAAAACCCCTTAGTTCCAAACATAAGATTTCCAGAAAATTTCAATGGCTCACCAATACACCGAATGGGTCTATACTGCTCGGAATGACCCCAAATTTTGCGGACAAGTCATAAATGACTATACAGAACTATTTCCAGTTCCGGAATTCCATTCGGACCATGATATCACGAGGTCCAATTCCAGGTTGAATTCCAAATCTTATGAAATCCTAAATTCCAATTCAGGTGCCGAAATACTCCCGGGTCATCAGAAACCCGAGGCGAACACACTCCCAAGTCCGAAATCATCATCCGGAGCTGTTGGAGCTGTCAGAACTTGATTCCGAGGTCGTTTGCTCCAAATGCCGCTCGGAACCAAACTTAGCCAAATAGGCTAGCCTTCAGGAACCAAGTTTTCCTGAACTGGCCAAAGCACTTCTGAATCTCGAACTACCTGCCCACACAAGTCATAAGGCACGAGTAGCCGCTATGGAAAGAGT
This sequence comes from Nicotiana undulata, assembly GCA_005239495.1. Lineage (NCBI taxonomy): Eukaryota > Viridiplantae > Streptophyta > Magnoliopsida > Solanales > Solanaceae > Nicotiana > Nicotiana undulata. Next base: position 8,560 of record ML270405.1, on the reverse strand, counting down.
CATT